>NAOQ01000108.1:3407-28338 GCA_002751075.1 Ichthyophonus hoferi | reverse complement strand
ATATATATATTACTGTATATGTTAGAGTAGTATAAAGGCATGAGCATACCAGCTAGAACGACAACAATATAACATTAAAATACACATACATAATCAACTCCAGGCATATAACAAATACATATATATACATATAATAGTATAGGCCTATTAGGATAAAAGAATAAAAAAAAATAACAGTACAGATAACAATCAAGTAAGTTAATAAACCCAAAGGATATCTACCATAGGTGGCTGGTTAGAGGAATAGTTTTCATTGGGTCCTGTCCTAGAGGTGTATTGATTGGTGTTATGACCTCCGGGCTGGGAATAACTTTGATAGTCGCTCATGTATCCACTATAACCAGTGCCCTGCAAGGGTAGCTATATTAGAGTGTATATATATATGTATATGTATATGTAGATGTATAGGTATATGTATATGTATATCTGTGTAATAAACAATCTAAACGGAATAAATGACATCAGAAAGTATTTTAAAACACTAATACAATGCCTTGATTGGCACCTATAAATATGTTAGCAGTACTATTGAGATACTCGGTGTTTCATACCTTTTGGGTAAAGTTCACAGACAATTCAGTGAGAAAAATGATGAAAATAAAAACCAATAAGAAAACGAATAATAGCGCCTAAGGCTATATATAGGAGATATAGGAGGGGATGGTGACGAGGAAAGAGAAAGTGATTGAAAGATGGAATGTGGGCGTTATGTAAGTACATAGATATGCTAAATATAGTACTACCTGTGTATACGTCATAACAGGTTGAGCATTAGACTCGGACGAATCAGGAGCTGGTATAAATGCACTAGAAGGATGATCCTGTCGGTATTGAATATAATGTGGGGGCTGTATAGAATTATCATAGATCCCCCCACTAGGCCCGTATTCACGAGACTGTGCTTGCTGTTGTTGTTGCTGTTGTTGCTGCTGCTGCTGCTGTTGTTGTTGTTGTTGTTGTTGGGCATGGTAGAGGTGATGTGAGTGGCCTTGGTATGGTTCCTCCTGCTGTGATGATTGATACTTGGTCTGGTGCGGGTGCGTATCTGTCGAATCATCTCTTGATTTATACCGTGGTGGCTCCACACATACCCAACCATCTTGCATTACCAGTTCATAGGCACCTTCTCCCATAGGACCCCGTTCCCGTTCCCGTTCCTCCGAGGGGTTAGGGATTGGTTGAGAAGGTGGTGGGTGGGGTGATTTATGCATTCTAATTGGTTCACTCATAGTCATAGGAGACCACATATGTCCCTCCTCTCTCTCTCTCTCGGTATTTAAATTGGAATATGACGGATGTATTACATGAGGCTGGCCCTGTTGTATACCTCTGTTTATTGGAAAACTATATCCTTGCACTGCTGCAGGCTTTGGGCACATCGATGGAACACTAAACAGACGGGTAGAGATAGAGATAGAGATGGTCTTGTGTGGGAAAATTGACTGTGTTTCGGTAGACGAACAGACTGGTAACGAGGGTGGCTGATTTGTATTTGCATATGGTTCCTGAAGAGAAATGCGTATGAAGTCATGATATTGTAAATGATCATACACATCCCTGTTAATTATCTAGTAGTGTACCTGTTTTCTCCTGATATGTTTTGGTTTGGATATGTGTGGGATTGTATTTGGAGAGTTTTTTGTGTAGAAAGGATTTTATAACAAGATATTCCGTTGATATATATTCCTGTATGTGTGTGTATGTTTCTCGTACATATTACCATTATAATATATAATAATTAACTAAATTCATACACATGTGCGTGCACTGAAAACAATGTGGCTAGAGTATTATAGAGATGTGTATAGAAGTGGGAAAAAAAACAAAACAAAAACTATATAGAATTGCAAAGTAGATGGTATGTATGTATAGGTGGGCATTTGTAGAGGTATGGCTTACCCAGAGGAAAACAACTCAAGAAATAAACATAAAGATTAAAATTAAAAACTACAGCAGGTGTATAAAGATATCATAAATGAGATAAAAATTTAGAACAAACGTAAAACTAACGAGTAAAATCAGTACATGTCATGTAATAATGTTGCACTTCACCTGTTTCATTTTTGTGGTTGAGATGGAGCTTTACTCGCTATTTGTATATGTTAAGGTGTTTATAGAAGACAAAGGAAAGCAGAGATAGTACAGAAAGGAAAACAAATTGATCACAAATGAAAAAATAAAAAAAATACCAATTACCTAGCTTAATATTATGATTAAGTCAGCAGTCATCACCGAGTCCATTCTGAAAGAGATTATCATTCAGTTTTCAAAGCTGTGCAGACAGGTTTTTAATATTTTCTCTTCCTCGCGTTTGTATAGAAAGATGAAAGAGTACACCTAAAGATATTGGTTATAGGGGTATGGTTGTAATAAGACCACAATATTTTTAAAGATGAAAAACATTTTAAAGAGAAAAAAGTAGAAGAAAAAATAAAATCAAACGAAGAGAGACGGAAGAAAGAGAGAACTGTAAACAAAAAAAAAAGATGAATGAAAAGAAAAAAAACTGTGGGTTCTTAAAGAAAGGAAGCGGTTCAAGGAAAAAAGATCTTCTAGAAATTTTTGATAGCTAAACATAATCGTGTAATTATGCGTGCAACCTTGCAAGTTATTCTAGATAGAGTACATTTTTATGTATTCATTCAACAATAAATGAGCGATGAAAGAAACCGTGAAAGAAACAAATGCCTGTGTTTTTCATATTAAAGGACTATATATAGCTCAATAAACATAATATGAGACGCTCCTCTTACCTTAGAGGCATGTTAATATCCTGTTATATTAGAACAAAGAGTAGTATTTTGATACAAAGAAAAAAGAGAAAAGTAAAACGCTAAAAAGTTAGCAAATATAGAATAAACATAGTTTAGTTTTGCATAATATAGAAGAAATGGAAGCTATAAACCAAAAGAAAGCACATGAATATTTTCTTTTAAAGATTATTTATAAAGGGAGGAAATGAGAACCATGTTACAGGTTTGTTTTTTCTTCTACTAATCAAATTTAACACCATTTGAAAACAAACATTTGAAAGAGAATGGACAGATAGGTAGGAAAAATCAAAATTAATACGGGTTTATAGAAGGTGTTGAAGTATATAGACTATAAATACTTAAATGCCTATGTTGTTCTTGAAAGGATTTAATATACTAAGCTTTCAAAGGTTGGTTGTTTAGTTATGGATAACTATTCAAGGTCTTACCTCCATACCTCCTAATCACCGTGCTTTTCCTGTGTATCAATAATTACAGTACCAAAATAAAATTGCAATCAATGATTTAAATGAAAAATAGTAATAATGTACACGTACGGTATTGTGTTCGATATTTATAGTAATTGTGATCATCTACACAATCGTATTGTGTAAGTGCAAAAAAAAAACATTCCTAACCGCCCTGGGTTTAGAGATAACTGCAACAGATGATTGAAGGTTACTTGCAAGTAGTCCATATAAGGCTAAACATAGTAAAACTATTTGCCAATCGGCAGTCAATTGCCTATTTGGAGTTAGTTGTATCAAAACTGCATTAGGTTTAAATAGGAAATAAAATGGAACGAAGTTTTAAATCAACGAATGTATTTATGTTATAAATCCATTTGGTGATAATTTTTCATTTAAATTCCTACTCTCTATGTATTTTCTTCCTAATCTTTCTAGGTGTCTCTCTACCGTTAAGTTGATAATCCCCCAATTTAACACTATTCTCATCTTTTCAGAAAAATTAGTAAGTGAAGAATTAATTTCCTGGTTAAATTTCCAATAGCTTTATTGAATATAATATCCTGGTGGGTTATCTATTATCTATTATGCGTTCACGTCTGTGCGAAGCAGGAAACAAGGGGGTATAAACTTTTCATTATAATGAATCTTGTCTAGAATCCCGTAACTTTAAAAATATTGTGTTTATGTCATAATAAGTTTTTCCATTTGCCTGTCGCAGTACAAGGAGTATGGTATAAATGACTATGTGTAAGTACCACTGGCTAATGTAAAAAAAATTGTACTGTAATTTGCCCATTTCTAGAAATCAATGTGACAAACATATTTGAGCTTACACTGGAGACTTACAAGTTATATAAGGAACCAGTGTCATGGTTGGTTAATAAGCAAGCCTTCTTCTTATAAGATATCTATAAATACTATAATATTCTAGTTGTCTGCTACATTTTAAATATTCCAAAAATGTAATGTTGGCGATATTTAGTTTAGAAAAAAAATATTGGTTAATGCTTGTTTAAACCAGATCTATACTTACGAAGTAAAACAAATGATCTCTTTATTGTTCCTACTTACTTGTTATGTTGGGTTTCTATTTCATCTTGTTAGTGACTATATGTAACAGGTGGTCCAATGCCAGTATATTTGTATTTAAATATTATATAGATACATATATATATATTCCAGTGCATCACCCTGTCACTAGAATATAAAATTGCATTTATAAACCCCAATTTGCTTGTAGATATCGAAGTGTCCGAAATATTCATGACTTCCCAGTCGGCGCATACAGCTTTCGTCCCACACCGCGGGTCATGGTACGAATCAGCTGCAAGACCGTTAAATGCACACGTAGATCAGCTGAAGTTCTGAGGTAACAAGCAAATCAAGAAATGATTGGTCCAATATTGGCGGGAGTAACGTAACATTCTTAACTCGGTTAATTGATTTGTCAATACAAATATGACATTAAATGGGAAAATTAACTAAAGAGACATTCAAATAAGGGCACAATGGCATTGAATCAATGTCAATGTGACCGATCATAAAGATCTCTATTGAATATACAAGATCAATGAGATAATTATCTGATCTGGTCTGGTCTCAATGATCTAATGCTATTGTGTCCTTATTTGAATGGCTCTTCAGCTAATTTTCCCATTTAATGTCATATTTGTATTGACAAATCAATTAACCTGGTTAAAAACGTTATTAAATCAAATAATATTGGACCAATCATTTCATGATCCACTTGTCAACATAATTTCGGCCGATCTACGCGTTCATTTGAAGTCAACGACTTTATGACCGCGGTGTGGGAGGAAAGCAGTATGGGCTGACTAGGGAATATTTCGGTCCATTCTGTATTACAGAAAGGTTTCTTTAATGCTAAGTTTCAATAGAAAAAAGTTTTTGTAGATGCCAGTAATCTAAGTAAAATTTATATGACTTAGCACGAATTAAACATTCTATTGGTAAGTGCTTATGACACTAGTCCCACAAAAGTGCGTAAAGTGTCAAGTGTTAATTATAATACAAAATTAAATCACATATTGGTTGTGATTTCGAATCAAATTTATTGGATAAGCCTATGTCTACCAATAAATATACAGCTATTAAAATAATTATAGATTAATTAAGCAAACCAATAAATAACTAAACTCCTTTGATTGGTCTACGTGCTACACTGACTTCGTGTAGATGGGGCCAATCACACTTGACAATTGTTATGTTTTGATGTTTTGACGTTTTAAACAGAACATAGTATGACTATAGGTAATAATAATCAGTCTATGACAATAATGACATTAATAGCAGTATATTTTGCTAAATATTTAATAGCGAGCAAAGATAATGATGAATGTGTGTTTTACTTCACAAAGGCAAGAATAATAGTATTATATTTATATATCGCTTACTACTGGATACTAAATCGATAAGTAAGCCTTTGCTGAGTGGATACACGATATTGCTTTATAAGTATATTTTACTATATATGGAAAGACATTTAGGTTCAAATCTATAAATATGTCAATAATTTCTAAAGAAATCATTGGCGACTATAATTAAATTAGGAACACCTTATTGAGCTCTTTTATGCAGGATTCATCGGAGCGCTCGTGAGTATCGACGGATATTCAGTTAAAATAGTTCATAAATCAGGATTTTAATTAGCTCATTAGTAATGCATAAAACTTGAAGGTTTTAAAATATTTACTGAACAACACCTAAATTCCTCTAATGTACTAAAGTAAATATAATAAAAAGGGTTATTTCAATACTAAATTGTCAGCTATCGTTTAATAGCTGCTTTAATTAATCCCAGGTAGAATAATCCTAGTTACTTTCAAAAAGCAATCTAGAATTTAGAAGAGAAATAAAAAACGCTGGCCTGGTACCTGGTCACTTTGGAGTAGATAGCCTCATCAAAAACATAAAAAGCAAGTTTAATGTGAAGGAGTCGGGTTTCCTATCAGAGTACCTTGGATACCAGAAAACAAAGAATAAGAATGGTTCCTTCACTTCTCTCAAAAAGGTCATGCGAGAGAAATTATTCACAAGTATGACATGGCAAATGCCAACTATATCATATTATCAATCTAATCCAGTTAGGTCACAGCTTTTGACAAAGCCACCCTCAATGATTCCAAGTGTAATGTAGGGGAATACCAGATACCCATATGATGTCTCCTATGGGTTTCAAGGTTAATCTGTCCAGATATGACATTTGTAGTGAGTTTCCTAGGCCAATTTTCTTTAAACCCTTCCAAGTCACATTGGAAGATAGTATTGAATATGATAGCAGACCCAATCTCCTATCTGGATAAGGTTATTATCTACCATAATAAGCTTTTGAAGTTTACAACCTATACAGACACCAACTTTGCTGTGGATGTAAATTCAAGAAAAAATACGGTAGGTTTTGTTTTGTTCTTCTTAAATTCTACAGTATTTTGTAATAGCAAGAAGTAGATAATTGGAGCAACTTTTAGAATAAAAACTGAGTACACAGCCTTATTTATAACAACTTGTGAAATGATGTGAATAATGACATTCATCCCGGAGAGTCTTGGAGTCTCCACTAAGCTAGTCCCATTGTATGAGGACAACCAGTCTACAATTTAGACTACTGAAAATAACAATGTCACTCCACTCGAAACATTAAGTAATATTCAAGTGAAATTCTACTACACCAAGATTGCCATACAAAACGGTATTATAATGATACACCGAATGTCTACAGTGGGCCAAAAGATTAACATCTTCACCAATGCTTTCTTAACTGAATTTATTAGAGTCTGCTCGCTACTAGCTTTAGATTGCTAGAGTTAACTTTTAGAAAGGTATATAGAAACGTATGGGAAGTATTTTTATGTAAGTCTAGTATTAGCCACACATTTATGGTTGTACATTTTGAATTAAATGAAATAATTCTTCAACATAGATTAACAGAGAGCGAGCAATTGGACTTATGCAGACATAAAAAGCCGTCCAAATAATGACACAAGAGTCTTATAAGCCGCACTAGCCAATAAGATTTTGTATGAGTGCATCTATTTTGGCCGAATGGAATACAGCTACGTTGACATGTGCGATTAGGGAATAAAAACAAACAATAAAGATATGGATAAGATAATGACGTATAAAGCATTATAAACAAGATCTGCATTTCTCATAACTTGTTAACATTATCTTTTATACATATATTCTCATTGATGGTTAGAAGGTACTTAGCCTGTCTATAGATATCGTATTTTATTGCAATGCCTACTTCTTTTTTGATACTATAATTGTCCGTATTCAGATCTTTCGTTGAAAATACTGACAACTGACGATAGCAATAAAACTATCACATAAACCCAGCTACAGTCCCTCTCACTGATCTTTCACACCACTATTACCACAAACCCATTAAAACATATTAAGGCCGGATTCTCTCCTCAAGTTGTAGAAGAATACTTTAGACAGTTAAGGATAAAATCATCATAAATTCTTTTATTAGATCGAACCCATCTCAACCTTTCATTGAAAGCGTATCGGAACAGGGAATTCTATCGCTAGCCTACCAAGACATACTAAACAACACCTAATTGGAGGCTCCGAAGTTTGTAGATGATCCACTAAAACTACTGCAGACCTTCATACTACATAAAAAAGTACCCATAATAACTAGAAATTTCTGTTTTAAACTTAGATTTTAGTTTGGAAACTTACAGTACATGTATATAATTCCCAAGCAATTGACTCCAACGGACCAAGACCTGCAGTCACTTCGGTGGTACGGCATCATTTACCTGCTTCTCTGATTATAATGACAAACGTCAAACTAACGGGTAACTTTGACATTCGCAGTGCCCCCAGTTGACATAAGCTATTGAATAAGAATGAACATAATAATTCCATGGCCACTACTGACATTAATACATATTTTTATTTAAAACCAAGTTATTCATTTTTGGAAATAATAAGTAGAGATAGGAGTGTTCCTGTGACCTATATTCGTTTAGAGGGAGAGAGAATACCGAATTAAGGGACATTTTAATGTGTCCCTTTGCATACATGGAGTACGGATATGCTCAAACCTGTTTTTACTATTTTATAAGTCAGCAGGACTTGTCTTAGGCAGGATGTCTACGCAATGCTATCTAGATCCCTCAAAACATATGATCTGAAATGGTTTATTTTATAGTTGCAGGATCTCTACCATTGGCTGGTTCAATTAGGTAGATAATCTTGGATTGCCATTTAACACCATTAGATTGCATTAGCTATGTCACCAGGCCATATATGTAATAACAATTGCTACTAATACTAAATGTTTATTGTTTTTTTAAAAAAAATGCCCGAATTAATTAAGTACTCCTGTTTAAACATTAATTATTAATCTTGAAAAAAAATTCTTATCATATTATTCCCTCATGCATAAATAATGATTAAGTTATATATGCTAACTACTAGTTAATTGGTTACCATTCCTAAATGTGTGCTTTTTAGAACTGAGTAAGTATAATTTTTACTTTATTAGAGTATGGGAATAAAGTAATTATTTGATGTACTTTAATGTTAAGCTCACTAGTCTTGCGGTACGACATTTAATACGATAGATACAACTGGAAGTAAAATACTTACTTATATACAAGCCAGTTTACGGGATTAGCCCAGAATAAGCCAAATGATAAACCTCCAGACTGCTTACTCATGATTTGTCTTTTTCATAAAACGGACGGGTCTGTAATACATGGAAAGTATACAACCAAGACTCGGGTATAAAAATAGAATTGGCGGAAAAAAAATAAGCACACAGGAAAATTGTTGCTTTTGGAATTTGTTTACGCTATCTATTGATATTTAATGTTTATTACCAGTTGTCTGGCAATTCGTTCTTTGTCAATTATACAAAATGTAGATTGGTACTAACTGTCATCGCCTCTAAGCAGTTAGCGACAAAAGACAAGAAGGCTAAGATAGACCTTCCTACTGATTTAGAATTATTAACCGAAGACCAAGTTTCCATTGAAACTCCTTTATCAGATAATTTCAACTTATTTGAAATTCAATATTCACAGATAGTCTAAGCTCAACAACAAACATGGAGGAAAATACCTTCAAAGACCAAGATTACAACAATATGTACTAGGCATGTACTAAGAGAGCTTAACAAATGCTGTTTTTTTTTGTGTTTTGATAAGCACGTATTGCGATGGGATACAACAATCAAACCAGTGCAGAAGCAGAAGATTGATAACATCATCAGATCATTGGTCCGATTGATAATTTTGAAGAGGTTGACAGCATCGTCTGTGATGTCTCTTTCCGGATGACAACTATATTCATATGGGTTCCACTCTCTAGTAGAAGTCTTGCGCGTTTATTCTGCTCGTCTCCACTGCAAGTGAATTTATTTATAAGTTGTACTTTGCGGTGCAGTTGTCTAGATAAATGGATCTAAATCTAGATATTGAATAGTGATGGTTACCAACGTCAAGAAAACAACAGTTATGAAATAGGTGCAAATTTATTGCCATCTTCTTTGTTTAAATTGGTCTAAATGGTAGTTTTTTGATTTCCGGAAATTATTTAATATGGCCTTGGAAATAAACCCATTATCTTTATTTGTTTTCTAAAATGATGCATTTTGACACAAGTCCTTGAATCCGTACCTTATTTTTTAATTGTTTTAATGTTATTCTTATATATTTAATATCTATTATATTAATATATTTCTTATCGTAATTCTGCCCCAGGGCTTCATATTTTAAGACACAGCAGGCTATTTTGGTTTACAATAATATACATTATAGTATTTATTTGGTGTGTAGTTTATCATCAGGATATAATAAGGCTAAACTTTTCTCTGTGGTCCGCCACATTTTCTTAAACTATTCTTGAAGTAATGTAACTTCAAATATAAAACTAGATAAGTTCATACTTTTAAACAAGGTTATCATTCTTATGTATTACTAGCAACGTTTTCAGACACAATATGGGTACTTAAGATTCAGAGCTATTCATTATTGCAGGTATTTAATTTAATACATCTATTTAGAATATATCCAGTAGAAAATTATTTGAATTAGAACTCAAATGACTATTAAAAGAAGAGTAAGCCATTTTTCATTATATATGATTGTTAAACAAGACTGTCTGTCAAATACAATACTTCTTTTTTTTTTTGATTTTAGATGTGCCCTTTTATTAATATATATATATATTTAAAAACAATCTTAACGTTTCTTCACTAAGACGGATTGGATATAAATATTAATATCTCCATGCCATTAATGCATATTGATTAAATTTGGGGTGAAAGTACTTTCCTCATTTATCACCGATATCGCCTGCTCAACTAGAAACTGTTTAAACCGACAAGCACTGAAGGGTTACCTAGCCCTTAATTAAGAGAAGCATACGCTTTCTATATAATTCAAAATGTAGTCTATCTACAGTGTAAATAACTGATGCCATAAATCATTTATAACCTAATCAACTCTACATTCTACTAGTCTATAGGTGAATGATATTGGAACTACCTCCTGATTAGAAAAATTATTCCAAGTAAACAGGAATGGTATTGACTATAGGTTTATATCATACAAAGCTTTGTTTCTGGTGTAAATTTATAAATATTTGTTTCATAATAAGCATTTGTTTTTTATTATAGAATATATATAGTATATTGCTCCAACAGCTTTGAGTCTGTTCCGTCATTTGCCAAAGACAAATAGCAGGTAACGGAACCCTGTTACTTGTAGCTGATAGTCAAGTAATACGTTAGCAACATAATAGTTTAACTAAAGTATCCCTAGTTCTAAAAACGCTGCTTTTGCAGGTTAAAATCTAAATTTGATGAACTACATAACATAATCTCATTTGTACCTAGCAAAATAAAAGGTTATAAAATCGTACAATATATCATCGTCAACAGTATATGAATGTGATTAGTTATTAATACATAAATTTATATTAGACAAATAAAAACTGAATCATATGGTTGCATGCCCAAACAGACGCATTATATTTATATAGCTACTAGTATTAATAGACTTGGTAAATCGGTCAATCTTTATTCATTGATAGAGAAATCCATAGATCAAACAATCCATTCCATTATTCCATGCATACTGGGCGCATGGTATTATATCGTAGGCTGACAGCAGATTGTCTAACCATTTCACTAGATAAAGACCACAATCAATCCTCATAGCTATGAAATTATCTGTATAATGTATATAAATGGATATAAACTGGAAGTATTATGAATGCATACCGCATGTTGGAATAGGGAAATCAAGTGCTGTCAAGATGTAGTCTATTCTACGTCATAATACCCAGACTAAAAGTGCATTGGTGGCGGCCACTAGGCAAAAGGATATGGGAGATATTGCAGTAATACTAAGAAGCTTGCGATAGATTATATAACTTAACCATTTGACACTCAGACTAATACTCATTTGGATATAATTAGAGCTGAAGCAACTGGGCCATACAAAAATATATTATACCATTAAGAATGATTTAGTATGCAGGGCGAAGTGTTTGTATTCAAGAGCTTTATTATTACAGGGAAATCACATTTTGCACCCAATTATACATTCAAATATTGAAACACTGCATTGAATTTCGGTCAACGCTAATTATATATGTAACCTCACCTTACTCGATACGTAAACTCTATTCAGTTCAATTATTAAAGACAAAAAAATATTCATTATGGCTTTGTCCTCTAAATCTCTTTCTTATATTTCCTCCTATCCCTATACATAAAATAATAATAATAAAAAATACTCGTACTCTACAGAAATAAAATAAAATGATAAAGCCCAATTATCTTCGATTGGAATTACTAGCGGCAGCCTTTTGAACATTAGCCAATCTATTGCGATGCCCTTGTGTACTACCCTGGCGTGCTTTGGAGGTTTCAGGTGCAAATCCTGCCACTTGCATGTTCCAGTTCACCCCTAATAAATGGAGATAGAATGAGTAATGTGTGAGGAAAGACTACAAGGGGGTAATTGATAATATGTAATTAGATAGGAAAACGATAAAAAATAGATAGATAGAGGGAGAGAAGTCAAGGGATATGGTGAGGTTTACCTATATGCACAACAACATCCTGTGCATCAATGCACGGTGCCTTTCTATGCTTTGACAAAACACAAGAATACTTGGCTAGATCCTCGACAAACTCCTCCGCAAAGATAATCAACAACTGCATAATACATGAGCTCAAGTCAGCAGTATGCATGGAAATTGAACTAAGTTTTTTAAACAACCAGTATATGTGCTTAAACATACATAACACTATAGAGAAACAAACTAAATATATAATAATAAAATTTGCAGATGGTAGTTCGACTAATGATATATTTCCCATAAAAAGTGAGTTTTTATACTTTACACCAACTTCAATGTAAAACCAGTACACTATCCACATAATTATTAGCCCAATATGTCCCTGCCCAGATAGACAACCGTTTTGTTATAAAATAAAGAATGCACATTACATTATAAAATACCTGTACTTGTTTAATCGTTCCTTACTTTAAAGTTTGGTATTTTAGTACAACCTATAGTTCGAATATATATTTTAATACTGTTCATATTAAAGGATTGGAGATAACTATAAATACAATCAGGAATAGGTAGAACACAATTAATAAAAAACAGCATAGAAAGGGAAAAGGAAAGGAGGTGCTGGATGCATGTGCTTTTCATTTTTTTTTTTAATAATTTGCGTGACACTCAGAAATACTCTTACATATGCACATTGTTAGTACAATGTACTCATATTCAAGGAATACTGTCACATTAAAAATGTATACAGGCATAAAAGGAACAAAAATTGGGAGAATGAGAGGTGGAGAGAAGGAGGAGGGGAGAGTTAGAGCTAGAGCAGATAGGAGGGTATCACATAAAAAAATAGCCTACATCTTCAACCTCTTCAGTCAATACAATATTAGGGTCTATTTGAGTAGCCAATTCTTGAAGTTTTCTGTAAAGAAGAAATATATTATATACCATCTCTCACTCACATTTTAATATCTTTGTTATATGACCATTCACCTTCCACTATAGTCCGTCATATTCACGTCATATTCAACAAAGGCAGACGCAGTATCAAAAGTTACATCCAAAGTATTAAATGCATAGAGAAGAAATCAAAAAGTAATAGATTAAAATAGGTTCCTCGATAGATCATGTAAATTCTCTTTTTTCTTTCGCATTTGTTCATTTTTTTATTTTTTTTGATTTATTTTTTTTGAAACCGAATAAAATTAAGTGTGCCCACGGGTCATAGCAATCATAGTCAATCAAGATCGACAAACGCATGCACAAGAGATATAAATTCTCAGGGGGAGACGAAGGAACAAGGTATTAATAGTGGTATTGAATGAGTAGATACATATTGTATGTTGTATGAAGTGCAAGGCATAGAATGTGTGTAAATTTGAAATGAAAAATACAAAAACAGAACAGGAGAGGAGTATAAATTATAATTAAATGGTTTAAATTTAATCATCATACCGTTAGCAAATAAGCAAACAAACATATATACATAAATACATAACATGTTCATTATTAGTCACAGACTTACTTTTTAGATATAACAGGATCAATAATATCATCTGTTCCAGAGGGCTTTACTCTAGATTGTTGCATGGTTTTCTCTTCCTTTGCACAATATTATAATTGTTAATTAATTATTAATTAAAATGCATAGTTGTTATACAAGCATTTCTGTTTTTTCACTAACATGAAAGATTTTTCAATCAGGTATTTTCGGTTTACTATTTCTCACCATCTAAATAATCATTATAGATAGACCGTTTTGCCAAGATAATAAACTGTCCAAACATATTGTAAGAACACATAGAGACGTTAATTTTTAATAACACTAAATATTTCCAATGGTGTCTATTATAATATGTTTATAATGGAACTATTCTGTTTCTTGTTATGGAGAAATAGAAAAGCAAGATTAAAACCTTACAGGGCTTTTATAATATGACCAATAAGAATATGAGAATGGTAAATGAACGAATCATACCACAAGCTGCTCCAACTCACTATCGTATTCAAAGTTAACCATTGGTAGGCGCTAAGATCTCAACTACCATATATAGCCATGTAATCAAATAAATAATATGCGGGTATACAAACCAGTAGTAACAATAGCTAAGTAAGTTGCCATGTACAACAATATATGTCTATTAATAATCCAAGTTTATGTGTAGGTATACGTAGGCCGGATTAACCTTTCATAACCCAGCCACAATCTTCAATGTGTTTTACATGATATATTCATATAATTTAAAATTTATTGTTCTCATGCCTTCCAATAACCAACGTCATTGATATCACCTAATATAGCCTTACACAATACCAATCATACCCCACATACCAACCATACTAATCATCCAATCATACCTCTTCTTCTGGCGGTGGCTCTTCCACAGTAGGTGCAGGTGGTTGGTCAGTTGTCTGTGGGGGCTGTGGTTGGGTCTGGGTCTGCTCTTGGGTATGTGCAGCGGCAGGATTGACTACCAATGCCTTCTTTCTAGTATGTGCCTCGGTAAGTAGCGCATAGGCCTGTTCTATAGCTTTCTTGGTCTGTAATAGCCGCTTTAATTCAGACCCCGGAAGAGGTCGCCTGGAGGGAGATTTCCATACAATAAGAGAGTGCCAAGTTGAACAAAAAATAGTGTGCTTATCAGTATGAATGATAAAATGCCAATAAGAAAATCATATTATTAATGGCTGGCAAACAAATACATGGAACAATTAAGCTGAAAATAAAATAAAATTTTAACATATTAATACAATTGCTTAGTAAATTATAATAGAAAACGTGAGAAAACCGGCTAGATTATATATAGGTAACTTGTCTGAGAATAGGACAAGAAGAGAGAGTATGCTTAAAATCAACATTAAAAATTAAAAGAAAATCAACAAAAACTCAATTGATGAAGGGAGATGTATACTATCATGTGTGATGTGTATGTATGATAGTATGCATGTTAGTATACGTGTATATACGTATGCATATTCAAAGTGTATAAAAAATGTTTGTAATGCTTTGGAAGTGTGGCAGAGTGGACGAGGGTACGGGCGGGGGGTAATACTGATGCTGGCTTTGTCTGACTTCAATATCTTGTGAACAGGATGTATGCTATAAGGATAGTAAAAGGTAGGTATATATGAGGGTTAGGTTAGACCATTATTATATAGCAAGTGAATCAATTGGAAAAATTAACGTATTCAAGAGCAATATATACATATACACAGCTAAAAGAGGTATGCATTGCTAAGTATGTTGGCCTGTTGGTTTGTTATATATAAGTATGAAACATTCAATCATGTAAATAACAACACCTACAGTGATCATACACCAACCACTATGTCTACATACTAACCCACCTATGATAAAAATATCGAGCTATTGCTTAAAATACATAAAATCACTATATCCTATAACAGGCCCCTTGTGACACCACAGTAAGATTTTATTGGCCCAACATAACAATACATATATTCATATACACCTATCACCTTGTACCATTAAAATCTCTCTCACCATCTCCATGAATACCACTGATAATATATCCTTAAAAGTTGTTACCCCCTTTGTTTCCATAACAACACTAATAAGTAAATAGGCTTACCAAGGCACGGAGTGTAGTGGCTACTTCAAATATCTGTTTGGCATCCATCCTCTCTATCTCCTCTGGGGAAAACGGTAAGGGGTAGGGCCCTACCATGATCTGCAACCATACATCGTACATAGTTATAATTATTATATTGCCATGTAACTGCATATACATACATCCACAACCTTACATAACTATGCCTACAATAAAGATACATATACGTATATAAGTACATGTATTTATGTGTATTAATACAACTATCTATACACAAAAAATTTAATATTGAAATTATAACAACTCACATGAACCAATAGTTTAAATTTTTATAAATGTCAAACAGAAAATTATAATTAAAGATAATTTTAGAGGTTTAGAAAATGGGGATATGAGAATAGTACCCAGAAATCTTTACCATAATATTATTATATATGCATAAAGAAAATAAGTATGTATGCATCTATAGTGTTGGAGGGGGGAAAAAAAGGATAGAAACAGGACATAGGGAGAGAGCAAGACAATGGAGGACGTAAGGTAAGATAGCATATGATGATTTATGTTTATTTAATGTGGAGGTTCGTTACGAGGAAAAAAATAAATAGTTAATATAGAATAGAAAGTTAGATAATGTAAGTAAAAGCAGATAGAAAAAGTAAGCAAGCACACAAACGACAATATATATATATATATATATAGGATGACGAGGAGGAGGAGGGGGATATATTTTTATTTTAAAAGATGAAAGACATTAATACGGAAGAGCAGAGGGCAAAGAGAAAAACAACACAGAGATTTATTTTTTTCTTTTTAGCAAAGAATTATTAGAAGATCAATAGATAAATATTCAAACTGGAACAAAAACTTAAGTAACTATATAAAGACAAAGTAAAAATGAAAATAAATATTCTCAAGTTCAATGTACAACCCTAAACCACGCGCCGCTGTATAGTAAAATACCTTCTCAGGCTCTGGAGAGGAGAGTGGTGGTGCAGTCATAGGGGTAGGGCCACGCCAGGGAGAATCAGCAAGGCGAGGTCTCTTGACAGGAGGGGGTTGTGCTGAAGGGGACCACACAGGCACACCTCCGGCCATCACTTGGCCCGCAGGACGATAAGGACCATGTTGTGGTTGAGGATATGGAGCTCGTGGGGGAAGGCCGTTAGGGTGATACATGTTCCTAAAGTTGTTAATAAAATATGATATAAAAGATATGTATGTGTGTGTAACTTGTTACAGTATATGTGCGTAATATAATATAATATATATAATATCTATAGTAAGAATGTACGTTGTGCTTCAAATAGTTTTAGCCCACAGGTAATGATTGCGCCTGATTATATTTATGGTAGGCTCGTTAACTAATATGTTAATCTAAACAAAAACTACATTAAAATAACAATCATTAATGCGTACTAACAGGTAATTGGGAGTCATTATTTTTTAAATGCCTTTTTAAAAAACCTTATACTAAACTTATTAATCCAAGAGTTAAAGGGACATTATTATTGGTTTAATAATTAAGATTATAATGAAAACCTACGCGCATCTCATTTATTTTTCAATCGCATCAATCACATTAATTAAATATTTTAAATATTAGCTTTTTCAAATATTAACAACTAATACCTACCAGAGATATTAATGTAGAATATATACCATTAGCTTGCGGATAACTCAGTAATAAAGTATTGTCTAGTATATTTAAATTTAGCATTGTCTAAATCAGTTCGGCAATTAATAAGCATGACACATCCCAATGTGAATTAAATAGCTTAATTTAAATTTAGTTTGACCTTAATCGACCTCTTAGCCAATAATATTGTCAATCTGTAATTAGTTGACTAATATATAAACTAGTAGGACACTAGTATATAGATATAGACCGGGATCCTCCACAGTACCATTTACCACTTAGAGAATAGTTTAGAACCATTTCAAGTGTTTACTGAACACAGGTTTATGTGTTGGTGTCTTTGTTTAACGTAAATACCTGATTTCTTATATATTTTACAATGTGATAATGTTTTATTTTTGAGAATAAATAAGAACTTTTACCTTTTAAAGTCTGATAAACATAGAAGGATAGAAACCATATTATCATATTATCCATTTTTCTATTTAATTGAGGCTTATTTTTTATAACAATAATCTTTGTACATATATATATATTTAAAAAGCACTAATAAAATATAAGCTAGTCTTGCTTTGCTCTTAAACCTCTACAATTTCACACTCAACCTATATATTCACACAAATAAACACACGTTTCTATATGAGCACACACATACGCACTTAAATTACTAACACCTATAGACCTGCCCCTATAAGCCTTTCAATAACATCTACTTTATCCATCGTTTTCAAATGCACCTCACTTTCAATTACCACACTCCCATTTCAACCATACAACTACCAAGTATAACAAGCCAGTTGCTAACAAGCCCCCACCCATTCCTCCCTCTCTTTACACACACTAGCTATTGAATTTATTTAGCTTTGGTAAACCCCGTCAGTGAGTGAAGGCTTCAATACTTAACGAGATGGAAAACCCATCAACAGCTACTACTGTAGCAAAGTCAAAGAAGAAAAAACAAAAACATCATAAAAAGCAGACCAAGTTAACAGCAGCACAAACCCCAAATACTGAAGTCGAAGAGAATACAATTGCAGTTACCAAAACTTCAAATGAGATAGTTAACAATACAATTTCAGACACTGTAACTCCCAAAAAGGCTACTAAAGATAGCAATCCAGACACTCCTATACAAAATACACCTAGACATGAAATGCGATATTCCAAGCAGACTCAAAACACTTTCACACAGACATCCACCATACCAAGATCAAGCAATGTTGCTGATCAGTTTATTACTCCATCCACTGATGGCCATGTTAATCACACCCCAATACATGCGAACAACATGAAAAGAAATCCGAGAAAGTCACGTCTGCCTACTATGAGCCCCATGCCTATGAATTTTAATACCCCCAGGCCTTGTAATCCCTACTATATGATGCCAAATGTCCCATTGCAACCCATGTTTAACAATGGTATTCTTCCTTTACCTACCAATTTCCCTCCTCCTGTTCCTGGTCCACAGTTGTTACCTACTAATTCATTTGCTTCCCCCAGTCATAATCCTCATATAGGGATGAATCATCATTACCCATGTCCAAGGTTTGGTACCAATCCTCCACTTCTTGTTCAACAAAATCTTATTCTGCCTAACCAACAGCAACCAATTTTCGGGCAATATGCGGGTCCTCTGCCACAATTCCAGGGTGTACCTTCAGTTCAGCCCATGACCCCAGTGCATCCAAAGAAAAAAGGAAAAGGAAAAGGAAAACACAGTGGGAAAACGAACCTACAGACACATGAACACGCCCAGGCAACAGGACAGGGACAAGGAAAATTGCCCAAGGTCAAAAAGGCATACTTTGAAGAGTATTGGACGGAAGAGAAGATCAAAGAAGGCCTAGAAAATGATGAACTGCTTCAGGGTAAGCTGCGTATTAATGCAGCCAATTTCAGGGAGGCCTTTGTAGTGGTTGATGTCTTGGATATGGACGTGTTTATCGATGGCGTAAAAGATAGAAACCGAGCATTGAATGGCGACCTTGTAGTAGTTAAAATTCTTCCCAAGAATACGTAAGTATTTTTTTTCTTCTACATCTATCTCTCGGTTTATATTGTTGCTATATGTTTGTTTTCTGTTTGCTTTTTTTTCTTCTGTTTCATCTCGGTGTGTTCTATTAGCACTATTAGGCTAATATTCTTTATTAGTTCCTAATATTATATCTTCGAAAAAAATATGTAGTTTTGTTATCAATCTCTCTTTAATTTTATATTCAGCTGTACCAAACATACCTCTCTATATCTATAGAACTGCATAGTTTCCTTCTCTCTTCACCGTATTTTTATATCATTCTACTTGGTTTATGTCATCCTATCCTATCCTATCCTACCCTATCTTATCATATCATATCATATCTTCTCCTATCCTATTATAGGCTATATTTTGCTTAATATGTCCTAGATTTATATTTTCTTTCTCTCTCGGATTCATATCTTTTTTCTTTAATCTCTCTCTATATTAGCGATTAATTAATTAATTAATCATAAAACCTTACTCCATTTGATTCGATTATAAAGCTCCCCTACTTTATGTTGATATACTCATTGGTTATCTCCTGTTATCTAGATGGAATATTTTGAAGAAAAAGTATGCGGAGGATCAAAATAAAAGTGAAGACGAGTTAACTAACAACATTGATGATTATCCTGAGGAGTACGTCCAGATGAGAGGCAAAATTATAAGTATCACAACCATGATCCATAACAGAGTAGCTATTGGTCTAGTGGTAGGTGGTGTATCCAATGTAAATAAGACATTAAAATATGTGGAGTTTAAACCACTGGATGCCAAGCTGCCTAGGATGATGGTACCAATGAATGAACTGCCTGCTGATATCTTTGAGAGGGTAAGACGCGTTTTGAATAATATTCTCTTTAGGTTTTCTTTCTTTTCTCGTTTGCTTTCTCTCTCAGTTTATCACGTTCTTATTCTCTCTCTTTCTTTCATATTTTCAGTTTTGTTTCCATTTTATTTCCTTTTTATTTCCTTTTTATTTCCATTCTTCTATTGCAACCTATACCAGTATAGCATACGCTTAAGCTTTATTATTTGGATCATTTGTTATTCACACTGTCCCAATTTGTTTTTGCTCGTGCTTGTTTCTTGATTTTATTCCTCACTGTATCATCTAAACCTTACCTTACTATACCCATATGTATATCTTATTTTATGTGCTGTCTGCCTTCTTCTCTTTATTATGCCAATATTATAGAAACACTTATGCAAACATACACACACACACACACACATACATACATATATATATATATATAATTACAAACAGCATCTGTAAAGTACCACACATGGCTAGGAATTTTAGCCTATCTCGTTGATTTTAGACTGTGTGTAATTATTATCTCATACACTTATGCATATACAAAGACATACATATAATATATACCCATTTTGGATGGCACCTGCAATTGCAAGCAAGGAATTAAATATAGGCAAAATAGCGTTATGACGTTGAACTATAATACAATATAAGGAATAATTCTGGCGCACACATAACCTTTTATCATTGATGAATATAGCATAATATATATAAATGTTTTGTTAGATTATGATATCATTATTGGTTAAATACTTAAATGAAGGTTATTGAGAGGCTATTAGTACGTATTTATTTAATTCATACCAACTACAATTATGTTTTACTCATGGTTGTATATAAGTATATTTAACCATAATTGATATATCAACTCATGACTTATCTGTTGAGAGGTGTTATTTAATTGCCAACCATATGATACTATCCTTGCCCTGAATCCTTATTGAACCGAATGTTTCTATATATCTAGGCCTTATTAGAGACATACTGAACGGATTTAACAGATTGAATACTATTATAATGGTATACAGACTGCTGAGATAGGAGATATATCATATAATTACAAATATGCCAATTTTTGGAACTATTACTATTACCAGTACAACTTTCTGCATATATACATACATACATCATATATATAATATATACAGTGGAATATTTAAATAACTGAAAAGTACACAGGGCACATCTACAGTAAGTCAAGCATATAAAACAAGAATGTTTAGTGCAACCATCACCCAATGGAGATCAAACAGTCCATTGGCCCTGGGGAAGATTAGCAACGAAATAGGTAAGAACTAATGCTCAGACCTTCGCAGAAATTTTTTTTCATGATATGTTTACCAATCACTACCGTTATATTATCAATATTAACACACTAATAATTCTCTTATTAGATATGGATATGACAGACCAATTGGATTGAATAACCGTTTTTGCACCGATCTATATATATATATAACACCTTATATACCCTAAATAGTTCCTTCTCTTTTTTGTTATATTTCTTTTTGGTTTTATTTTTGATACAGTTATTCTTTGATGTTTTTTTTTTGCTTTCTGTCTCTTTTTCTATGACGTTTTTACAGTCTATATATTTAAATTAGATATATACTACATATATGCCTGCAAGGTTTTATATATTGATTTGAGCTTGTGTAGTTATAAACTTATTCATGTTCAGAATGTCAACTGCGTATTCCAAGCATATCATTTAGGATAAAAACTGTATAGACTTTATTCAGTATCACTACAGCATCAGGAATATCTAATTTATTTCAGACAGAACCTTTTTATACGTCTTAAGTTATATTATTATGTATATAAATAATGATAGTATAGGCAATTTCTTTTTTAATATGTAAATACTGAAGCATATATGAACTCTCTTTATTTTAAATGTTGTGTATATAAAATGCACGTGTGCATAGTAACCACGTGTTGTACAGACTTCAGTGTATGATGTATTATATATGCTAGTGGTTGATTTCCTGTACAATACCTACAGTATATGAATATCATTTTTACTGTATATTGTATTGTATTATATTATGTACTAGTGTAATTACTGAGTGTATGATATATAGATACATATATACAAAGTAAATACACTAAACATACATTTTACATGCTTTAAATGCTTACAATATGTGTTTATTCAGGTGACGCTGGAGATATCGAAGCGGAAACCAAAGCTATAGTGGAAGAATTTGACATACCCGTTCAGCCATGGTCTCAAGAAATCCTTGATGAATTACCTAAAATGGTTTGTATTCCTTCATCTATTACCATCTATGCTCTCTCATTCTCTTTATTTGTAGGCTTTTTAGTATTTTATTAACATGAACGTATGGTGTACTATTGCGTTAATAATGAAAACATCAATGAGTAAATACAAGGATATTATATCATATACATTGGTATATACCCATAAAACTAAACATGAGACTATATAATAGATTAAATAGCTATTAATCCTACTTACTTCGTAATCCTATTGTTTCACAAGCTTATTTTTATCTGAATTTCCAACCCTGCCCTCCCCACCAATGGTTCTCCTCCTCTCCCTCCTCTCATTAGCCCTGGACGATCCCAGAAGAAGAGATAGCCAATCGTAGAGATCTTCGTAATGAGCGAATCATTACCATTGACCCCTCTACTACTAGAGATGTGGATGATGCGATGTCATGTCAACGATTAGCTGATGGGACCTTTGTTGTTGGCATACATATTGCAGATGTATGTATATATATATATATATATATTCCTATGTGATGCTAGATAATATTGGTTGTGTATAAATTATCTTGATCTATAGACATGTGTTTGCATATTATATATCTATACCATTTCACTTAATGGTAGCTGACTATGTTAGTGTTATCATATATAGGTATGGCAATATAATTAGTTTAGTAGGTGATGTATGATGATATTGTGTTACTATATATATATAAACATTTATAGTGATTGACATGAGAAGATGAATATTATACCATATTAATTTTATTTCATTAGCACTGTATTAACTATATATAAAAGACATAAGTGGGTACCCAACTGAAAGAGATAGGGAAATTACTATATGGGCTTATATATGTCTATTAAGTAAAGGCCAAAAGACTTAGTACATGTAGTAATATTATTCTATATTAATTGCAATATAGTATCTTATACTAGTAATATATAAATATTTATATATGTGTTTGTACTCTAACAGTCTATCTTCTCTCTTCCTATTCGTTCCAGGTCACCTACTTCATACCACCTGACTCCGCATTGGATAAAGAGGCCCACTCACGAGCAACCACTGTTTATCTTGTCCAAAGAAATTACCCCATGGTAAGCACTACGCCAATTATTAAGTGGGATAAATGTGGTAAATATTTAAATGTTTTAAGTATGTTTATCATATCAATGATCCATCAAGTAGTGGTTTATAGAAAGAAAACTTGCATGATGTATATAGTAATCATACATACTATTATACACACTATCATACACACTATCATACACACTATTATGCATACTGTCATACATACTATCCTACATACTATCTTACATTAATTACATGTCACTCACCTCTTAATGTCATTCCTTTAGCTTCCAAGAGTACTGTGCGAGGAATTATGTTCTCTTAATCCCGGTACAGATCGATTAGCATTTTCAGTGTTTTTGCTGATGGATAGTGATGGTAAATCAACTCCAGCCTATGCTATGGTTACTGTATTTCTTTCTTGATAAGTTCTATTATTTTGGTTTACAATACATTATATTGACTCGGTATATATTCATCTTTCACAAGTACCATCCACATATACATATGAAAACCACAATAAACTGTTGTTATATATGGTACCCCTTTTAGAGTACTTCTATACTGACATGTTTCTGTTATTCCTATATATGCGTCATAGTGATGTCATAGTGATGTAGGGGTAGGATAATAGTAATTTGATTGCCTAATTTGTTCTTCCAAATGAATTAGGCATAAGTTTATTCTAACTACCAATTGAAAAGCTCCATTAGATTTATATATATATATACCTTTCTACAATACTTTCTATGGTAGATCTTATTTTAATTCCATTCTAAATTATGTTTAGATTATCCCACTGGCTTAAACCATTTCTAATAATTCCTAGTTCTATGATATTAGTTATTCTCTTTATTAAAATTTATTGCCCCTTCAATCCTCGGTGCTCACATATATATACCATTCTCTACCTATATATATATATATATATACCTCTCTTTCTCTCTCTCTCCTCTATAGCCAATATACTAGACAAATGGATTGCAAGGTCTGTAATGAATTCGTGCGCTAAAATGAGCTATGAGCAGGCTCAGTATATCATTGATACTGCAGCAATAGGTGATCCTATTGGAGGTAATAGTCCCAGTCTCTGTTTTCATTGGATCTCTTTAGATTAAAGTATCAACCTGTTTTTCTATCTGTTCCTGATGCATGTCTATGTTATTATTACTATTATTATTATTATTATTGTTATTATTATTATTATTATTATTATTATTATTATTATTATTATTCTTTTTATTCTTTTTATTGTTATTATTATTATTATTATTATTATTATTA
>NAOQ01000107.1:146845-164844 GCA_002751075.1 Ichthyophonus hoferi | reverse complement strand
TAATAATAATAAGGATAATAATAATAATAATAATAATAATAATAATAATAATAATAATAATAATAATAATAATAATAATAACAGCCCAATCAAAACCCAATGCCAACCTGCTCATTACACGTAGACATAGTGGGATATTGAGCTGACTGGGTTGACAGGTCCGGTTTACATGATCTAGATGATATTTTAGAATATCGAGGAGAAATGCATTCCTAGTATGTATGATAGCAACGTCAGGGTATTAATAGACACAACTTCCACCATATGTATAGGATATATCTTATAATATAGTGTATAGTATATATATTACAGTAAGAATAAGTACCTCACTAAGCCTATAGAAAAGTTCTTGTATTCAACAGCATAATATCTACCTGTTAATTTCCAAATGCAGCCATAAATTATACAAAAAGTAACTGATTTAATAATATCATCCAATTGAAACACATTCAAAATTTCTAGGCTCTCCTTTATTGGAGGGCACAGACCCTTTTCATAAAATAAAAATAGGTAACCAATAGCTAATCACTCAATACAGTATCTTTATATATACTTGGAGTAATCCAATTAATTAATTATAAATTAATTACTTGTTAATAAATTTCCCAGGAAAATATTAGGAAAATCATAAGCACCTAGAAGATAGAGATAAGAATTTTTAATTTGTTTTAAAAGTCGGTCAATTGAGTCGGTCAATTGCTTTATTGACGTAATGTTAGTAGTATGTTTAACAATCCTAATAGGTAATAGAGTGATAAAAGAAATAATACTGAACGTTGATTGGGTATTGCTGCAGTTAGAATGCAAAGGCTTGGGCAGTGTGTTATGAGCGGAATGATCGAGTGTGCATACTATAGGCTACCCAATAGAAAAAGAGTAATTTACCGGCTGATCCTGATCGGTGGCTCGCGGATCTCCGGTTGACCACATTCGGTGAGTCCTAGGAATACTACTTAATAATTAATCAATATGGTCAGATACACGATATTTAAAAATTAATTGAAAATTAATTAATGACCATATTTACACCAATAGAAAAATGTAGACCAACCAAAACCAAGACAAAATCTTATAAATAGAAAAAAATACACAAACCTGGAAAGGAGGTGCCATATTAAAATATAAAGAATGATAATAAGCCAGTGAACACTATGAAGTATAAAGTACAAAATTCCACAACCACACATACACAACATCCACATTTTAAACAAGTGAATCAATCAATCATACCGGCGACATAATTTGAACATTCCGGATGATGGAAAAAGCACTCCTCCATCTTTGTCCTGATCCGGCCTAACTAGCGTTTCTGCTATAAATAGACACCAATTAATTTAATTGAAATTTAATTACATATCGAGTCATTTTGTGGAAAGAATGGCAACTAGCTCGTAATTAATGAGTGGCAATAGTCAATAAATTAACACTAATTAACATTAATTAACACTAATTTGAAAAATTAACGACAACGTAATCATATAATTTCCGTTTGTGGCAATAAATATTACACTGATGAAAGGCAAGAATATAGCAGAAAGGCATACAGGTATACCAATAGGATCAAAGGATTATAATATATATATTATATATATATTATATATATTCATTGTATTGTGTTGCCATATATACAAGCAAATACATAGCTATAAACGCACATAAATAAAAATATAGATACATAGAGACATAGATACATATATACATACATACACACATACATACATAAATACACACAAGCATATGTATCTACACACAAACATACTTAAAAACATATACACATATATACATAAATATATACATACATACATACATTCATACACAACCATAGTAACATTTATAACCTACTAGCAATATCGTCACTAGAATGCACCCTACGGGCTCTTAAATAATCGGTTAATTTACCCGAGTTCACTTGGGATTGGAGTACCCTCTAATCACAGAGTAGGAATAAAAAGTTAAAACATAATACGGAATATTCTGTGATATAAATAAAATACAAAAGAGAATTGGTTAAGTAGGATAGGTTTAGGACAACCACTACCAATCATCTGCTATAATTACCATTTATTTTTTATATGTAGATATGCATTGATTAATAGAAGATAGGCTTATCCATATGGTAAATTATTTACTATTTATAATCTACCTATGGAATAGTACAGTATAATAGGCTATAATATATACAATGTGTGTATATATACCTATATGTATGTGTGACTACAGTATCTATATATATATGGCTACACAAATGATTGCTCGGGATGACATCTAGCCTATCACTGATAACTGCAAGATCTATATATACGACCATACATTTATCTAGATATATGTAAAAAAACATCTATGCATCAATAAGATAGATTCAAATGTAAGTAGGTGCTATCCTATTGGTACATACGTATAAGCCATCCAATAGCATCTGGTCCCTTCCGACTACATATGGCATCTCCATTCCCTCTCCCACCTGCAAAAAATATATATATTAATTTTTAATCAGTACCATTCATCGGTCAAAATGAGGTTAAGAAGTTACATTAGCCATACATATGCTACGAATAAATTCTACTTGGCATGTACAATTGATTTTCATTTACTAATTAACTTTCTGGATTTTACATTTATCAGATTTAAGTTTAAAGCACTTAGATATTTAACAAAAAATAATTAAGAAGTGGAAAATATGTTAATCAT
Organism: Ichthyophonus hoferi; assembly: GCA_002751075.1. Taxonomy (NCBI): domain Eukaryota; class Ichthyosporea; order Ichthyophonida; family Ichthyophonidae; genus Ichthyophonus; species Ichthyophonus hoferi. Next base: position 162,156 of record NAOQ01000107.1, on the reverse strand, counting down.
AATATACTAGATGCCACTAAATGCTTATTCAACAAAGTGAAAACAAAAGCCGAAAGAGCAGTAAAATTATTATAAAGAACCGTGCATAGAACATGGAATGCGAACAAGATCGGCAATCCAATTGGTTCTGATATACTCGATGGTGTATGTCTGTAAAATGACGTCACAGACCCTAAATAAAAATGATGCCTACGTCATATAAAAATATACCATCTTCTACAAGAGTTTCCGAATATGTATTAATATAATAATATGTATAATGATCTTTCTGATTGGATAATACTGCGCTAATTAATTATAGTTAATGAATGGACATGTATAGCTAGATGTATATCAACGTTTAATTATTCATTCTCATTCTTAGTTAAAATCATGTTAGAAATCACTCAGGAAGTCGCAGTAAAAGTAACCAATAAGCGATTCAGATTTAACTGATAGAAAAAAAAGAAAAAAAAAAAAAAGAATACTAAAGCTAAACAAGTACGGATATATGGGTATCTACCTGTCGAAGATACAGAACAGCGCAATGTTTATTGGGTAGTGACCCAGCCCGAATACCCGAAATCATCACATCTATTCGTCGGTGATCTAGGCGAACCGGGCAGTCCTGTATAATACATACATAAGTGAATGCAATATAATATAGATATAGAAATATATCATAATATATACCAAGCCAGTTAAAGTGTTATATGTACACACAGATAAACACATTAATATATTAAGACATACATACATACACACATACACACACACATACATACATACATACATACACACATACATACACACATACATACATATATACATACATACACACATATATATACATACATACTATTCATACATACATACATACATACATACATACATACATACATACATACATATATACATACATACTATTCATACATACATACATACATACACACATATATACATACATACTATTCATACATACATAGATACATACATATATACATACATATATACATACATACATACATACATGCATACATAAAGGTACTTACACTATTATTCACGGATTGCCATAGAACATACTGTTGATCGAAGGCGTCGGTACACGTGATCCACAGCACGCACATGTCACGGCTCTGATGATGTCATAACATATTCAGTTTCAGGGTTTACAAAGATGCCCCCGAATCATAACTCCTCCCTCCCTTCTTGCATTACTTGCTGGATAATACTAATTTTACGGTAACATTTATCCAATGAATATATCCCCAATCCTGTTATATAATATCATGACACAACATACTATCACATAACAACATAACATAACATAACATAATATAACATAGTATAACTAGTATAAGAGTATAACATAACATAACATAACATAACATAACATAATATAACATAGTATAACAACATAACATAACATAACATAACATAACATAACATAACATAACATAACATAACGCAACACAATATAATAAAGCAGTAGTAAAACATAATATAGATTATGACATAGAATAAGACAATAAAGTATAACAAACACAATACAACACAAATGATTGCGTATGTATTATATATTACATATTTGTAATAATTTTAATGAACTAATAAAATAATTTAACTATACACCCATTTCTAGTAAGACATCACATATTCTCCTATATTGTTTTATATTTTATGTAACATACTTATTAACTGAGAATAATGACTTCAAAGTCATATAATATAATACCATATAATGTACTGTAGCCTTAGGTAGTAATACAATAAAACACAATGAAATATTGCCATCCTAACCCGGGGATTTAACATTATCGGAATCACAATTACGCGAATTAATCGGCGTCATAATTACGTGAATTACATGCCTTTCTTTTTATAGTGATTTATACTACTTGCTTGTCTTAAAGTAAAGAAAAAACGAAAGCAGAAACAAGAGAAGTAATTGTACTTAAAACACATATCAACAATTCACAATGGTGCAAACACAATAATGTAATAATAATAAAACTGGCAATCATAAAAGATAAAGTAACAATAACAAACAAAATATAAACAGAATAACAACAAGAAACAGCCAATCAAATGGTATAAATAAGTCTAAATACCCTTCTTAGTAAAGGTCCTTCGTAAACTACTCGAAGAACTTTGGCGGCTTCGCCGATGTCTAGGATTACTGTAATGAAGCATATTGATTGGTTAGTTAAAACAAATTAAAATAATGTAAGTTGTCCGTGTGTATACTTTTACATTGCAGCACTATATTTTAACCCTCAAATCAACCCATTTAAATATCAGATTATTATTAAGATAATAGATTTCAATTTCATTGTCATATTTCACATAAAATTTAATAAAAATTTAATTTTAAAATCATTTCTTTGTATTGCCCAACCATACAGCACTAGACTCCTATATTATAGTTTGAATTTCCCTCGCAAACTTCCATATTTGAAAACCGCTTCGGCCGATAAGAAAGGATGATTTTTGACCACTATTGTGGGCCCCATCATATTTTGTTTTTAAACCGCCCGTAATAGAAAAATGAATATTGATTGAACGGATGATGCCGATATATAAACATGCATATTAGAACAAAGGGTAAGAACTTAAAAAATAAAATTTAAGCTTAGATTTTTATGGCTCCTTAAAATATAATAACCTATTATTATCTTTTTTTGAGTACCGTCCAGAACTAATAATAGTACTTTAAATCAGCCAATTGAATCATGTCATACCTATAACACTGTTACATAAGATACATAAACTAACCAATAATTTTAGGCTATGACTCCCCAGTCAATAAATAAAACAATCTAAAACAATTAGCATAAACTTTATATATATATGGTTATATGCTAGTAAACACGTATATATATATATCTGGGGTAGAAGGCTAGAACTACCTTGAGCGCTCAGAAATTTTGGATCCCAACTATGACGCGGAGCATCGTACTTTGAAGTCATCTATATTAGTGCTAACTATCATTAATTATGTCTAATTACATATCATCATTACGAATTAACGGACCAGTGGAAGCATTTGATCATACATCATACCATATCATATTATAACATAATATATAATACTATCTAATATTATATTATACTATACTATACTATACTATACTATATACCATACCATACTATACTATACTATACTATACTATACTATACTGTATCATATATCATACTATACGATACTATAGCAGACCATACCACATCCATCTCCATCCTCTACCTACCTCTATTATCGTCTCGGGAGTGACTGGTAAGATTCCTCTTTCTTGGTAGCAAGAATAGCCTTTGAATTTCTTTCGGAATACCTACGTATACATATATAGATAAGTATGTATGTATGATAGTAGGTAGGATAGTAGGATAGTATGTATGCATGATAATATGTATGATAGTATGTATGACAATTATATACTATACATACACATGTATTTAAATATAAATTTATGTAATTAACCCACCCCTGTAAATTGGTGCATCTCTTGATATTCTCTTGGCAACCATGAGTGTACGCTCTCAGTGGGCAATGTATTCTACAAGGACACAATAATTAGTTTTAATTATTATCAATTCGTATTAATTATTATTAATTAGTAAGACATTAGATAATACATATATACCGTTACTTCATTATATATATATATGGTCATACCTATACTTATACCTATACCTATATACGTCATATACACGTCATATACACGCCATCACGCCATCTTTATATATTATACTCCATATACTCGCATCATATACCTATTCTAACTTCATATTAAAGCAAGATATATATATTTGTATGAGTGGAACCGATTCTCCTTCTCTGTCTCTTTCCCTCTCTTTTTTCTTTCTTTTTCTCTCTCTCTCTCTTCATTCGGGTTCCATTACAATACATTCATACATTCATATATATATAACCCTTTCTGTCCCCCTTTCATTCACCTGCGTTTCTTGTTGAAAGGCAGCCAGCATTCTTTCATATACATGAAAACCTGCAAAACCTAGCATGAGATATTGAGAAAAAAGAAAAACATAGTTACATGTACTTATATCTATAGAGAGAGCATATGAAAATCAAATTTTCATCAAGTCAACATGTGATATACTGAGAAATTTTAGGAAATATATATAGTGATATTATGAAATATTATACAACTGCATACACGCATATATGCTTGCAATACCACCAACTATTTATACAGATAGATAGGCAAGGGGCTGTATGGTGAGTGCAGAGGGAATTTCAAAATAGTAAAAATGCTGGTACGCTGCATCCTTATCTATTGGTCCATTCCAAGGCTTCCTTTCAGTTAACGCAAATATACAAATATATCTATGTATGACTTTAAATTTTAAATGCTACTTGGCCAATTAATTAATTTACTACCAATTATCTTAATTTATTATTATGTATGTTGTTTATTCATTTATGCTAACTCTATGTTTTAGATAGGATATTATACCACTTAATATAAAGTCATATATATACATATATAAAAAGCTCTACGTGCGATTATATGTTAACTGCATGTTTTAGCTAAGATATTATAATTAAGTAGAACATATAATTGTATTGAGAATCATTTACCATTCTGATCTAACCAGTGCAGCATATCGGCGTAGACAGTAGATTTTAGAAAACGTTGGTAGGGCCCCTATAGCACAGCACGTTAATTAGTAATTAGCACTAATCTATAATCATTAGTAAGATCAATGGTATTGCCCATCCCTAATTAAGTATGCCAGAAAATAATGTGTAAGATAAATTTCCTTGAAATACACTGCATATTAATTGATACTAATTGGCAATCATTAGGCAGACCAGTGATAGTATAAACCCTTACTTAAGCATACCAGAAAATCACGTGTAAGGTAACATCCCTGGAGATACAATTGGTACAGTTAATTGCCACAAACATACTTATATGCATAGTTTTTTATATACATCAAATATGAATATACATTTTTATTGAATTATCAAGATAATCTGCATTTACCCTATAGTGGTAAATATAAATACAAAGTATATGTTTGTATATGTATAATCAATAACCATACATGCATAGATGCATATACACCTCCATACATACATCAAACATATGTCATACATACATGCGTCATACATACCTGTCTAAGCATCATAGTAATCACATCCACAGCTTCATCAAATATTTGACGAACTACTATTGGTTCGCCTCGGATCACCGTTTGCATGTTAAGCTGCATTCAGTAATATCATTAGATCTCTGACGTCACATGTATATCATACTCACATATGATTGGATAGCAATATACCTAATCTATAGCATTCTCTTTGTATCATTCGTCCTTTTTATCCTTTAGTCGTCAAATATACTTTCTGATTGGACAATAATCTTTTTAATGTTATCTGGGCCAATGACTTTCTATCATAAATATTTATACAGGGTGGTAAAACAAACAGATTGAGGGAAATGGTAAAAATCTGAATTAGAATTTTAACCAGAATAGGACATATTGAAACAAATGATTTAAAAATAAAATCAAAGTTAAACTAAAATAATAAATAAAACTTAAAACTTAAAAAATTAAAATTAAAAATTAAAATACACATATATATAGCAAGCAGTTGGCACTTAACCGACTTGTCTGATAGGCTTCTGGGCTGCCTGTCCACCCACCTATCCCTAACCGCATAGACCATTATACTATTATTATACTATACTACTATGCTACTATATACAGATACGTTGTCATTCACTTGCATATGAACACACCCACCCACCCGGATAGACTCTCTCAGGTCAGAACTTAGGTTAATAGTAGTTGGAGTTCGTCCTGCTACATAGGCTTTATATAAAGTCTCCGCCCTGATTGGTTGTCACGTCAATTATCCAATTATTATTGGCTTAGATCAGTAATAATTTTATTTATCAATTACATATTAAAAGCTACAATTTTAAATGCAAAAGTGAAATGTAACTGGATTTAGGTCATGCGTAATTGCTAGCCAACCAAAAAGTCAAAAACAATTAATAGCAATGTGGTGGTATTACTCTTTCTAATAAATATTAATTGCTAATTAATTATAGTGATTGGCAGATTCTGCCAATCAGTCGCCAAGACAGTGCTTAATCGCTAATTAATTGCTATTTCATCCAATCAATAATCCGAAATTCAATTTCTCCATCCACCTTAAAACCCAATCAAGACGCAATCCCATTAAAATTCAGCATCCACTCATCATTAGTAATGACTGTGACAAAATTCCACCTGATCTAACCTTTCACTAACTCTATTCCAATCGCAATGAGTCGTTAGTCTTATATCGCCCTACTAACTGTGAATTAAGCATAAACAAACGTATAAGCCAATAAAATCACGGTTACATTACTACACCCAATGAGTTTAATATCTATATTTAGACTGTATCAAGGGGCCTATTCTCTAGTTAAACTGGATAAAGTTTAATATTAATAATCTTAATTAATTAGCTAATTGACCAATTAGGATTATGTAGTTACACTGAATAAAGCCTATTGGTTTATATATAATTCTCTGCTTGCAATGGTTGGTTGCTGGTTATCAACCAAATGAGTGACATATAATAACTATACAGATTATAATTCACACACATACACATAAGTGCAGGTGTGTTACGTAAACAGGAAAATATATATTCAATCTTAGTTTAACAATCTTGTGTAAGAATTAACAATAACATACTCTAATAATAATAATAAAGTACGCAATATATATATACAAACTTGTATCCAATATAGTGTTTTGAAGTTAAACACTTAAACCATAAATTGCATTGATATTATTATTATTATTCACTTTTTTCCATTTTCCTGTTTTTTTTAGCGCTGTAGTTATATATACAATATACCACATCCCGCCAACATCTTTTAATAATCTAATAATCACATATATCCATACACGTATAGATAAATAAGGCCATATATAGGTGGATAAACTCACTCGAGAGCCAATCGGCTATTAAGTTCCTCGGGGTCATGGGAGGACGGGGTTTCATATACATAGGACTTCTGTTTCAGGTTCTCTACTGCTTCCCAGAACGACAGATTCTCTCTGTATGTTGTTGTGTTGTATATTGTAGTATAATGAATTGTGTTATAATGTATAGTATTGAATTGTAGTGGATTGTAATATAATGTAATGTAATAAATGTATTGTAGTGTATTGTATTGTAAAGTATTAAGTTATATTAAGTTGCGTGTTCTATTATACTGATCAATAACATAACAATACTCTTCCGTAACCAATCAAATATTTGTGCCTTTGTACGTATCCTATCTTTTATAAACTTCGGAACCACAATTACCATACATACCAACACAAACATATATAAATATCCAGAATAAGCAACCACATAGCAGACTATTATATCCTATTACATAGACAACCAATTCTATTACTGCTACTACTTACCACAAAACCTTATATGGACCTGTCCCTGTACATGCATGCCTGTGTGTGTAATGTGTGTAACTATGCTAACGGTAATTATGCATATTTATGTACACGTACACCCACCCACATACTATCTCTTCCATCTCTCGCTAATATATACTATAAAACAACACACAAAATATTTCTTCATATATACAAGTATACTCACTTTCTCTCTCTTTCTCTCTTATATATAACTTACCGGCAATATTCCAAGTCTAAATAGCGTCCAAAAAACATACGACAGATAGTGTCGTTAAGTATTTGTTCTAAAGGATAGTCAAAAGACTCCTCTCTCTCTTCTACTTCTGCCATTGTAACTAATTGTAAATGCGACTCTGACCCTAACTGGGGGGGGGCAAGGTAAGGCAGGTTAGGTTAAGGTAGAGTAGGGGATTATTGGGATCTAACACAATGCAATGCAGCTGCCAGTGGATGCCTATGGCTATTTATGGCTATCTATATATATATGTTCTATAAGGGTGGTAGTATATAGTAAATAGTATATATATATATAGTCATTTTCATAGGTTGGTAGGTAAATAACAAAAAGGGAAAACTATCAAATGGCCTCTCTTTACTTACATCCTCCTTACTTCTCTCTTTCAGTTTACGAGCCAATTGCATCATGTCATAACGTTGGTCCACATCCATCCATATATTGGAATCAGATGCAAGTGGGGTAGATTCACTAGGTGGTAGAATAGACTGCAGTGTACGTATGTATATATGTTATGTATGTATATCAATCAATTATTTAATCTATCAAATAATCTACTAATTAGTCAATTAATTGATTGATCCGTCTATCCATTAATTAATCATTCCACCAATTAATCCGTTCGGTTAGGCTATCTATCTGTTAATCAATTAGTCATTATATTAATTTATCAGCTAATCTAGTAATTAATCTATTCATACTTTGATCTTCACATTTTTCAATCATAATCACTCACTCGTTCAAGAGCCAATAAGCTTCCTTGATAACAATGAAAATGATAAAACCATCCTGCCCCGGGCTTGAAGTCATGCTGTTTATAAAGGAGGGAAGGGTAGAAATAAAAGTAGTGAGAGGGAAAGAGAGGGAGAGAGAAGGAGAAAGAGAAAGAGAGACCAGAATAAAAATATAAAATGATTGTTAGTAGAGGCAAAAGAATAGTTATAGGGTGGAAGGGTAATTCGTTATAGCGCAATGAGCCGACATCTTTTTCATAAGGTATGAGGAGGTATTATCCTTCTAGCCCACTCCTTTACTTCTTGCCCTCCCTACCCATCTATGGCTCATATCGTTATCTTCAACAACACTAGCATGATATAATAGTATGTATAAGTTAATGAATAAATGTATATATACATTGTACCTTTCAAATTATTAATAAACTGTTGGCATATAAGTACTATATGTATGCATTTATATTAATGTATTTCTCTCTATATATATATATATATATATATATTACTTGTTATTTCTCTGTCTATTTTTATATATAATTTCATTTCTACAGTCAATCAAACTCACTTGGAGAAGATATATAACGGTACATCGATTCGGGTTAAGCTCGTCGGCCCGAACAACATAACCTGACAGCCATAGTTCGGACCGCACACAGCCTTCCATAACAAATTCTCCTGCTAGACACCCTCCCTCACGATTGTCAATAAAACCCCCTTGTATCATGCATATTTTCACTTTTCAATTTTTAATACTCTTTTATATTTCGTGTCTATCAATCATTTACTATAAGGGCAGTCAATCATTACTGTCCTTTAGCATATAACTAGGTTAATAAAAAAGCATTAAGTTGGAATAAAATTATTAAAATTTAATGCCCTCAAAAAAAAAAAAAAAAACATTAATTATTTATATGAAATTGGCTTGAATGCCATAACGAACCCTCCTATCTCTAAGATATATTCATAGATATCATATATAGTAAATGATTGTAGAATGAGAGAAAGTCAAACCATGTCATGTTCTGATGGCATCATACAGATAAAAAATTTAAAATTACATGTGTTTTTGTAATATCCTGTTGCGTTAGTCAATTATAAACAATAATTTAAAATCATCTATACTAAGGCCAACTTCAACTGCATCTTGGTAGCGTTTCCGCAAAATCTTGACAGAAATAAATTAAAATTAATTAAATTAAAATTAAAATTAAAATGCATACGATATATATTGATAAAATATGCCCAAGGCCGTGCTAAGAAAAAGTGGAAGGACTGCACCAATCAAAACAGAGGTTTAAAATTTAAATATATATATATGCTAGTGACTGTCTATTACTACGAATATAATGACAACAATTTAAAAGGCTACAGATTTTTTGTAAACTTATCATATAAAACTATATATATTATATATATAAATATATAAAACCCATGTCAACTTAGCCGGGTAATTATCTTAGTATATAAATGTATTCAGATATATTTTGCCCATATCTCCATAAATATTTTACCCACCTCTTTCTTCACCAGTAGTATAAAAGATACCTGATGTGAATTGGTCTAGCTGCATATTACGTTGCTCAACCTGATATTCATCCAATTAGTCTTAGGATGTATATATGTTGCGTACATATTAGATGGTACTTAGTCTAAACTCTTGGTTTACGTGTTGGTATGTCTATGTGTAGGCTGATACGTATGTATGTATGTATGTATGTATGTATATGTTGTTTGTTTGTTTGTATAATAGTATGTGTAAAGAAAGAGAGTAGGAATGAACGAACGAATGACATACAAATAAATCTCGTGGTCTCCCTCCGGCAAATCCTTTAATGACTACGTAGGTAAGGCTTCTGTTGTGTTCATGTTCTATTTCTTTCACCTGTAGGAAATGGGGTAGCCAACTTCTTTATTTGAAAAGAACAAAGAGATGGTAAGAGGGAAGGGAGAGAGAAAAGAGAGAGATGGAAAAGAAAAAAAAATAATTATAGGACAAAAGTGTAAGCAATACTACAAATACCTGTAACTATACTTTTAGGCACAAGCATACATACATAAGCGAATGTATGCATGTATATATGTATATATGTATGTATGTATAACCGTATGTATGCATTGATATATCAAACTACCTTTGCAAGTATGTACTAATACACACATGCACACAGACATACATCTATGCATTAATCTCATTAATCTCTGTCTGACCCAATACATACGGTCTGATCTTGGCGAGTTTAGCCAATACATCCTCTGCAGCACAGGGCATTATACGTCTTTCTCTCAGATGAATCATAGACGAACTGGAATCTAGTTGTTTTTTTTGGAATATATGTGACCCTCCCTCTTGTGTCCTTAAGTACCTGTAGTATATATATGTGTATATGTATATGTATATGTATATGTATATGTATATTTACTGAGTACTTGTAGTTGTCTAGATATATATAGGTGTAGTGTATCTTACTATGTATGCATCTATGCAACACATATCCTAAGAAAATCTATCTAGGGATGATAGTTCAAGGACACCCAGTGTAATTTGTTTTTTAAAAACTATGACCGTTAATTATAAAGAAAATGTATAAAATAAAATAAAAGGAATGGTAGATTAATGAGGGGAGCCAAAAATGAATTTTCTACTTTATCCACTAGGGAAATAGCTGGAAATATAGACACTGTATACAGGCAATCAACATGCATACATAGAGTATGAGAGTGTATTATAGTCGAATGGTTTGGAAAGTATGTGTATGTAAGTATATGCGCATAGACGAAGTAATAACATTCTGTACTAATACTGGTTGCATGGTATTATAAAATATACTAAAAAACAAAGAGTATAGGGTAGTACAATAGTATAATAGTATAATAATATAGCCAATAGTCCATTATATATAATGTGACCTACAATGAGGTCTATGTAGCATTATCAATCCAAGTAGAGTATAACTAATCTATTTGATTGATAATTAATTACATATATACAGACAAATATTGCACGAAATACATAAAATACATAACATAACCTTAGAAATATATATATATATATAGCCAGACCTTACCATAGGTTGTTTACCAACAAGCCGTCCTCTCCTGTCTCGTCAAAGAAAAGTTTAGGGAGATGTTCCTCTTTGGGTGCGGTGAACCATGGCATGTTACTGGTTGAACAGCCTTCTACACCCCAAGCAGGACTGGCCAATGGGCGTTGAGTGCACATTCCATAGTGCTGTGTGATTGGTAGTAGTGATTGGTGATAAAAAAATAGATTCCTCATGATTGGTGCTAATCATACAGTGAAATCTGCATGTTTATATATAGCCTCTATGTATGCTTGGACAATATGGGGTGAGTACCGTACCCTGTACAGGACTGGGTGTTGAGTGATTGGGGGTTATATTTATAAATATACTTTTATCTAATTCGCTTTAAGCACACCGTCCAACTGGAAAGTAGATAGACATACACATATATTATATCATCACCTCATTGGTTTTCTTATTTAATTTTAATACATAATTTTATTGGTGCTTTTAGTATTTTATACAATTATCTTTAACAAAAAATTAAGCTGTTAAAATGTTCAATAGATTCATTCCGCTACTTTACCCCTATATGCCCATCTCTAAAAATATATCCCAACGCACCACATATGCATGCACACACATACATCCATACATTATTACTACTACTACTATCTAAATTACATTCATACAAACATAGGACATGCTCCAGTCCTTTAACAACAACGTAGATATATTAAATATTTAAAGCAAGTATTGCATAGTATTGAAATGCTTGTATTACACCATTCTAATCCTACTGGTTGATGTGTACGTATAAAAATAATAAAAATATCCATGCGATAAGAAAAGAAATGTTGATAGTGATAGCGCTAAGTAGGTGTTTTAGTATAGTTGCAATTATTTCACGGCTAATAGTAGAATTACAAGAGATACATATATATGTATGTATGTATGAGTGTGTATGTATGTATAAGTATCTATACTTGCATATATACCTCATACATTCCCTTAGCCTTGTGGTTATTCAGCCGCCTCATGAGGACATTTTTAAATGATCTAATAGGGTTGTATGTATGTATGTATGTATGTATGTATGCGTGTCTTATAGTCAATCTATATATTACTATCGTGAATAAGTTCCAACGCCATACATAAGATATTTTAAAAAACATCACATCTTAATGATATAGACTCACCCGAGTCTAATCTACACCTAGCCATTGATGTATGTATATGCATGCATGCGAATACAACCACAAGGCCTAAACAACACCCTTTCTCCTTCTCCGAACATGCCTATGTAGATATATACCACAGACTCTGTCTCTTCAATTCCCATTTATTCCGTCTACTTTATGCTTCTTTTTATTTCTGTACATGTTGTTCTCTCTCTCCCCCTCCTTTACCCTCTTGTTTTATCGGCTCCCTCTATCTTTGGTTCTCTTACTGTCTTTTTCTCATTCATTTCCCATTATTTTTTATCCCATTCTATCTATGATAAGTGTTCAAACGGCATATTTTCTAACACAGGCAGAATAAAAAGAATAACAGCTACTGCAATCTATCTATCTACACAAGTGTACAATATCATGAGAAGTTGGATATGGGTGTATATAATAAATATATGTGGTTGTATATGTACTTGAAAAACCAATAGAAAATTGAAGTACTTATATACGTAAACATATATAATGTAATAGAATATAAAAACATGGTGGAAAAATAATATAGCATGAGCTTACCGTAAGTTTGACTGCATCCAGTCCACGCTTTAAGACGGTCATTACCAATGCAAAGGAGAATATAGGAAAATTCCCTTCAAGCGTTTATCATACGTAACGCCTGAGTAAACACGGGATAGACCTACTAGTAGTATCATTGGCCATATATTTTTGGTCGCAATATATTGATAGGTCTATGGGCCGCTACCCCACCTCAAAAAGATATTATAAATATGGTTAAGTTGTTATTGCTATGAGATTGAATATAATTTATGTTATTTTTTAGTTTTTAGACCTATTTCCTCTGTTATATTAAGGTGTTTCACAGCTACATTTAGTTTGGTTGTGTATGTTTTGTTTTATATCATATTTGAGTGTGGGTGTAAGAGCTTATAAAAGTAATATATGCTCATTACTATTATGCAAATATACGGGGATATGTAACTATGCACTGTATACCTATGTTTCCTTACAGGCCTATTGCAGCACCAATAAAGTTATTATGTCGTTCATATCTAGGGTTAAAATTCTATTCTGCAAACCCTCAGATTTTTTTCATTAGGAATGAAAGCCTACTAAAACTCGGAAAATACTACTAAGATTTGTGATTAATATGCGAGTAACATTACGGATCACTACCATTGGTTGAAATAACTGATTGATCGGTATGCTCATAAGACAACGGAAAAACAATTGTAGTATAGTTATACCATTATCGTATAGAATTTCTAGTCCTTCCCACGTACCTTTTTTAACTCGAATAGAATATTCATTGATATAATATAAGCAAAATAATTATTAAAATTATTTAATAGAATTTTTAAACGTGACCCTATTGTTATATCATACATATATTCCTCGTTATGCTTATCCGGTTGGCTAAGGATATGCTTGTATGATAACTGCATTCAGCTGAGATGTAAATATAAACTATTTTTACATTGGCTTTTCTATTAGTGGAACTTCTCACAATCATTTATAGACAATTTTTGGTAGCACAATGGATTGGGCTGTTTCACCTGTAGGAGAGAAATATGCGCACTATAATGATGAAATATGTCTTAATTTAACAGTTTAGATATTCAGACTACCTATACGATAGATCACTATATAAACTCGTGATATATTGGGCTCGCACGTCTTGACTATATCATGTGAGCAATGTAATTGCTCTACTCCTAATCTATTATAAGTATGTCAAGGCTTTTAAGAACCCATTTTAAGAACCCATAACCTTGCTATAAAGAGGCACTATTCTCTGTAATGATACTGTTATTTGAGACGGAATTGTATAATTAAAAGGAGAATTGGCACTTCTTTTATGCATAAAAGTATTAGTATTTAGCATAAAATATGCGAATCTGTAAAATGTGATACCAGTATGTGTATTATGAGAAAGCCGAAAGCATAAGATTTGAAGGGCTCTCTATATCTTGATATTGAGCCAATTTTATCTGGATCGAATCTCCTGAACATTTCTATAGGAATACATTCCTATACGTTGACATCGAATTGGCTCCTAGGTCTAGCTAATCGAACGCAAACTGATAGACCAATGAATAGATCTGATTTAGATTATATATCACGTTTATTAGGCAATTATTAAGGCGGAATATTTTACAATGCTCAATCATCAATTGGCCGAATGGTTTATTGAATCAATTCGAATTGCCCGAAATGACGTCATTTACACACTTGAGAATATACACATTGAAGAATTCATTTTTTAATAGAAAGTTTTACAATGTTCGAATTTTGTACGAGTCAGTGGTACTAATACGAAGTGAATTAATTCAATTTATTATGTTAATTCAATCTTTTACAAAGTTTTATTGGGCTTCATCTAATTGGATGAGTGATTTGAAGAAATACGAGATCCCACTACTCAAATTAAAGTATTAGACAATGAAGGTATCATGTAAGTGGAAAGGAAAACCATTCCGTTGATCAGAATGCTTTATAATATATTGATGAAAATATATATTTTTGGTTATGCTAATTAGAATTTTCACGTAAGAAAATATGAGTGCTGAATGGCTAATAATAAAGAGCCCAACACATCATAGTAAGTGAACATGTAGACCTAGGATATATATAAAGCTGGTCCATATTTTACCGAAACAAAAACTTCTTCACAACATTTTTAAAATGATTAAAAATCTGA
>NAOQ01000107.1:121739-146553 GCA_002751075.1 Ichthyophonus hoferi | reverse complement strand
GAAAATATGAGTGCTGAATGGCTAATAATAAAGAGCCCAACACATCATAGTAAGTGAACATGTAGACCTAGGATATATATAAAGCTGGTCCATATTTTACCGAAACAAAAACTTCTTCACAACATTTTTAAAATGATTAAAAATGAAATATTTTTTGATTACAAAAGAGCAATTAGTGGGATTTAATTAGGTGTAATATGTATTTTAAATGTTAACCACATCTAAACTACATAGGAATCAATCTTACAACAAATTTAGACAATGTCCCGTTAAATATCTCTTATATGGAGGTTATATACCGCATTATTACTAAAATTAGAACTGATATCAGGGATATGTCAACTGCAAACTAAAGCTTTCAATGATTCCTGCGCAAGCTCACGCTGTAGATCAAGAGTTATAGAGGTCTTTAATTTCTTACTAGGTACTTTGTATAAGTGGTAACTACGATCTAATTGTGGTTGTGGATAAACTGTTACAGTATCGTTAATATTAGAAAAGCAACACGATAGTTGACTAATTCAGTAAAGGATCTAGATTAATTATTTTGTGCACCCTCTTTAAAAATTCTAGACATGATATGAATATATATAAATATAGATATAAATTCCGAAATATATTTTTTCAAACTAGAATTAATTGTCTGTATGGTTGAGCAATAGTATATGACTCAACCGTTTTCTTTATTGTATGAAGCCTTACATTAACTGCTTCTTTTGCTCAAAAATCCGTTTTGATTATTCGTTCCGACTAATGTGAACTGACCAATGAGCTTTTGTTTAAAGATCTAGTTGGTTTTCGAATGCTGCAAACATTTGTTTTATTAAATCCAAAATTTTCAATTACTATTTGATCAATTACTATATGGTATCTGATTAGTTGTGAGTTTTTCGTGCGAGCTATTTCTATGAATTGATTGAATTATCAGCCTTGTAGCAAACTCCAAACCAATAAGAACGTATTTCATTCACAAAGAATTCCTATCAAACTTAACTAGGAAATAACGTCTTTTCTCCATAATAATGAATGAAAAAATAATAATTAAATAAAAGAATGAATAATGAAAGTGCACTGAATGCTTTAGTTCTAACAATTATGATGTACCATATATCAAAAGTGACATGGTCTTCACTCTTTGTACACTGGGATTAATTATTGTATATTGGATCAAGGCATAATACCACAGTATTATAATCAAAAAAGCATAAATCTATTGATAGTTAATATGTTATATGAAATACAATTTTCTGTATTTGAGTCTTAGCTCACTCTTTTCTAAACTTGATTGTTGTGCTAGAGTATTTGTGATACTTGGAAATTTCTTCACTGTTCAAACCTTAAAAATTGATTAGTGGGAATGGTATGGAGTGGATATTAGAATAGATGTGGGTCAAGGTTGGAAAATTTAATCAAAACCAATGGAAAATATGGGAAACTGAATCTGACCATTAGTTTTTTACTAATAAAGTAAGTTATAATAAAATTATTAAAACAATACTGCTACTTGTTTACTTGTTCACTTAATAATATGCTCAAACTTTTATAAAATATATATGCAAACAAACTACTGTATATAATGCACTTAGCTTAATGTATAAGTCATTATTCTTTTTGCAGTTGGCATTTCAAGATTGTAAGAACGTTGAGAATTAGGAGATCACATTATGTAATCAGTATTTGTTGTGAGTAACGCAAATTACTTGTGACTATGACTTCCAATTAAAACAAAATGATCTTATCAACGGATAACTGGATTGGCTTTCAAATATCTATTTCCGTTAACACACAATCAAATGAAATTCCTAAGCTTAAACTGTGAACAAATTATTATATTAGTTGATAGTATCTCTGTATGGATGATAAAATTGTAAACATAATAAACGTATGTACTATTATGTACTATTAGGCGTTGCACTACTAAAGTAAGAAACTTTACATAAAACTTATTACCACTAATTAGCTAGATCCATACTCCAAGTAATGCAATGTTTCCAACCTGTTCAGTTCTATACACGCATATAATACTTGTAAAATACACACAACATATGCCTATACTAGCTTATATGACAACAGAGGCCCCAGTTCTGACACATCATTTTTTTAGAGATGTAGTGAAATTAATTAAAAAATAGTAACTTATGTTGTAGATACTGATACCTACTAGACATTTAGTATGTGGTGAGATTAGTAAATATTGTACAATGTCTATGCTGTACAATATTTCTTTACTGGACTTCCATTAGTTAAAAATACCAACTCGAACAACGTAACTAAATTGGGCCCAGACTGGTTCTGGGCATAGGTTTTTATTTCTAAACGTGGTGTACATGTTTATCTAAGTAGTTACAGGATAATTCAAAGTTGGCATCACTTATCTTGATTTTCACTTTATTCTCCTTTAATTTATTAACATCTTCTGTCCCTGGTTGAGAGTCAGATGTGAGTAAAATTGTGGTCCAGGTAATTGGAGCCAAACTTAATCTCAACATTTTTTTGCATGATATTATTACTTAATAGGGACGCTCTGACTGGATTGATTAATTTGTGTGTTGAAGTAAAGTGGTGTGGCACTTAAACAGATTCTCTAAGGTATTTGCTGGTTGTTCAATAGAGAAATTTCTAGGCATGGTTTATCACTAAGTGTTTTAGCAAATAGAGGCTAATGATTATTGGTTACTGTCAGAATCCAACTATTATCTTACATGGTAAATAGTTTGTTCTGGTAAATTGTAAGGTATGCTCAATCTGTAAGAGTTGTATAGGTGACCCATCCCGACCCGGGTCAAGTTGTAAGATTGGAACCGCTAAAACAGTGTGTTAATCTGTTGTTGGTACTGTACCAGCTAAACTAAAAGAAGTACTGCATAACTCGGATGAACAAGTAATTATTTAGTATTTAAAGGATGGTTCAAGATACAAGGAAAGGAGTTCAATAGTTTATTGTTCTGGATGTATTATCTCCCAGGTGTGGTTGTAGCTTTGGCTTTGGTAGAGGAAAATAAATGAAATTTAACAGTTACTATGAAAGTCGTGTACCATGATTCAGCCCATATCCTGATATTTTTATATACTCATCAGAATTGGACGGTGTTGACTTAGAGCTGTACCATTAGTGTGATAATCTAAATTTACCACATGTTTAGACAACATATATGTTAATAGATAAGATATATTGTAATGTAGTTGTCTAATATTGTTGTTAAAGCTTCCAGATATCTTCTCTGGTATCTATTGTCGTAAAGCTCTAATGTGTACGAACAAAGCACTGACTAATTGACTCATTAGATAATATTCTGAGAAAGAAAGCATTGGCTTTCCTTACTCTAACCTGCGAACCAAAATATGATCTATCTTAATTCATAGTTCATACTAAGAAGTTAAAGGAATTTGTTTAAATCATCTTTTTTTTTTTTGGTTTTTGGCCATTACTAATGAACTGATCAAGCGTTATATAGTCCTCCACCGATGTACTGACAAGTCAGTACACGTAGCTCCACTTATTTCTAAGTATTGCACCTTGTATTAATTAAAGCCATATAAGTTTACAATAAAATAACGTAGGACGAGGTTAGATGTAAATAACTATCAACTAGAGCAATACAGGTTTTAGATAAATTTGGCTATTCAAATAGTGCAGTGCTGTGGCGCTGTTAGTTATGCATTACGTCACATGATAATATGAAAAGTAAACAATCGGATCTACGTGAGACCCCATGACTGAGCTGGAGTCCAATCAGCACACTAATCTATTTATACTGATTGAAAAAATATCTATTTATAAGTATTCTTTGGAATTTGTGAAACTGCTAAACCAATGAAATAGCACAGAAAGTTAATTACTCTGTCATTTAGTAAATTAAAATAAATTTAATTATTAGCTTAAAGTTGCAACAAAGCTTCCCTCCGTTTAGACTACGTAAGCCATAATGTAGTGTGTTTTTACATTGCTAGATAAAGTATAGCCGTAAGAGCTGATAGAGCCATTCTCATTGGTCAATCATGATGCATTCATGTATGTAGCTTTAAAAACGAAGGGAAATGTTTCGCAAGTGGTTCTGTCATGGTGGGAGGGTCCCCATATCTATCTCAGTGGTCAGAACATGTTGAAACAGGAATATTTAATTAATTTAAGTATTTCTTTATATAATTATAATCATATAATATCATTAACAATTACTACCACACATGTAGTCCAGAAAAAATAGTTTATTCAACATAATATGACAATGATCATGGTTTTTATCGGAATCAGTGTCGGTTCTATCGATTTCCAATTGAATAACTGGCAGTGGTTATTGTTGTTTGACCAGCGTAAGTGATAGCTGCCTGATCAGGCCTGTCTTTAGGGCTCAGTTTTTGTGCTAAAGGATCTATTGAAGGCCCATATACCACCTCTCTAAGTAATTGGTTGTAGTAATTAAATTTTTGTTCTAATCTAGAAGAAAGGATGAATGCTTTGATGTGCTTGCGAATGTGGAAATCGCACAATGAGATCGATCATTAAGTGAAGCTATCTTTCATACTTTGTGTTATCGCCAGTGCTAACTTTCTAGTTAACGCCAATGTGTTGCCAAGTTCAATAACTTAAATGGAACCAATCATAAACATTTGTATTAGCTAATCTAATTCACAATAGGTCACAGAGACCCACTGGAATTTTCTGATCCTATTACAATACTTAATACTACTATGTCCCTATCGTATGCTGAGTTAACACATTTCCTCGTTGATGTAGTAGTGTTTTTATGCCACATAATATAATAAAGGGTTGATTTACTTGTCATCTAGGCTTTGATCGAACCTTCTTACGCTTCTATGGCTAGCGATCATGTGACAATTTTGAGTGTGTGGGATTTTTTTTTTTTTTTAGGAGATTGTAACACCTCCCTGTAGATGATGCAATGATTATAGTAGACAGGAATAGATTGGGAATTAATGAAGACCGTGCATCCTCATCATATATTTAGCATGCTTAAAGTTACAGTTGGATATTGCTTTTGTCAAGCAATCAGCTACCATCAATTCAGTTGAGCAAGATTTAGCCTTGTTAGATACACATTCCTAGATGTATCAGTATCAAATTTTGATGTGTCTGGTACCTCTGGGGACACAAATTCTCTCAATATGCCATATTGCTTACTGGTCGTCAGTATGTAACGTTATGTATCCAGTTTCAATATGTAGGCAATCTAGTAGTAAAGTAATGTAAGAGATCTACTGATATGTGGTTGACATGACTATATATCCACTTTCAGTCATGGAAAGGGCTGTAATGCTCTGCTTCTTAAAAAATCAATTAATGGGCCTTCCTGCAAGGTAAATTACATATCCCAAAGTACTCCATGATGTATGTGAATTAGCTGCACCATCTGTATCAGAAAAAGCCTTGAGCATTAGTGACCCTCTCATACATTATGTACTCTTCTGCTGTGATTTTTATATACCTTAGAAAGTGCATAGCCACTTCCTAGATGGCCGTTTTAAACCTCCTTGTGTATTGGGTGAGGTAGATTACTGCAAACTGGTCATCAAGTCAGCTGAACTTGGCAATCTATAGTAAATATCTAATCAAGGTTTAGTAAGTGGCAGTATCACAGGCTTCTGATTCCTTAGTGTTACTGGTGGTCTCCTTGATGTGTTCTAGAAGAATTGGGGAATAATTTAGGTGGCAATGCTCCCGGCCATAGGACCTGATTGGGTTCTGAATGTGGCTGACCTGGGACATTTATGTTGCCATCATATTTTTAAGTAGTGTAATCTAAGAAGTCAGTAGGCCAACCTTTGTTCTTCATTGGGAATCTGTTAGAGAATGTCTTGACAAGGGCCTCCTTGTCAGCTAAATGTGTTCTAACACAATGAGCATGTCATCAACATAACATAGTAAGGTAAGGAAATGGCCACTTGCGTTGGAAATGTAGAGGCAAAGATCCCGGTCGGCCCAATACATGTTCTGAGTCTTTAGAAACCCATTCAGGATCTGGCTCCAGCTTAGGCCACTCACACGGAGTCCATAGAGGTAATTGGATAATTTATATAACCAATTGGGGCGATCAGCATCTTTCATCATAAGGGGCTGGAGCGTGTAGGTGGGATTGTCTAATGATGTAAGTATGTGAAATGAATACTAAGTTGTTCAAGTATCTCAGTTCCCATAAGTACTAGGCTGGATACTTTATGAGGCATGCCACGAGAACACATAGTTTGCTGTTCATTTTCCATTATACCTCTGTATATGCAGTAGAGTTCGAGTTCTCAATGAAGTTACAATCGGTTTGTAAGTGTTAGAGTTAATTAACTAACTAATTTTTAATGCCGCTAATTATATTTGATTAGGACAAATATGCTTAAATACAGATGAATGATAGTAGTTAATTTAACTAGTGTTAATCATTAGACATAGTCCGAAATATTCACGACTGTTCCAGTTAACGCATCCCGCACTACGAGCCGTACGAATCTTGTATGACCATTCAAATCCGAATGAATATGTAGTCAGCCGAAGCTCTAATAACAAGCGGATCACGCAACGATTGGCCTATTATTAGTTGATAACATTTTGGATAAGATAAGATAGTTCTAGTGGCTCTCAGAAGTCTTCTGTAAACTGTATTTACGATCGGTGTCCCATTGACATTGATGAACCGATCTATAAGTGAAACCCATAATCAACGCATGTTGCGAAAGTATAAAAGTGACAGAAACAACTAATAATAAACACGGGTTACATACTATTTCTATACGCTTTCTAACACAACCTCTATATTATTTCTGTACGGTCTTTATATCTTTATATACTATTTCTAGACGGCTTTACACATTCTCTTCCTTTTTAGGTTCATAAACCGCGTTAAAACACATTATACAAAGATACAACAACTTTGCACAGGATTATGAATCTATTCAACGGCTTGGATTGCCTCTTTCTGTAGTGTGCGCTTGATGGTTAATGCCGCCGTTTGTTGTTTTGCGTGTTCCGTGGTTAAGGTAGCGTTATGGCGGGCTGCCCGTTCAGCGGCCCGCTTGGCCTCTTGTAGCGCAGTGAGCTTGACGGTTAAGTTGCCACTTTTTTTTTTCGCGTGTTCCGTGGCCAAAGCAGTGTTCTAGTGGGTTGCCCGTTGAGCGGCTAGTGTGGCCTCTTGTTGTGCTGCCAGTTCAGCGGTTAAAGATGTTACTTGTTGTTGTGCGTGTTTGGTTACCCGTTCAACTGGGTGTTTCCCAGTCGTCTTGTACATTATTTTAATCCCATTATCAAACTGTATTTGACCTATCAACATTTCCTGCCTCAAAGGGACACTAAGGTAATGTACAAAACAAGTGGGAAATACCCATATAATACCTCATCCACCAGCTGCCAGACACCAGATGCCAGTGCCTACAGCACAGCCAACGCAAGAGCCCGAGATAGACTCGTTTGACTTCTTGTCAGAGGTCTCCTTGTCAATTTCCGTTAAGTCCTTGTTGCTTGTTGATTCAGATAACTCTGAACTTGAGGATGAGGAAGAGTCTTCACTGATGCTTGTCAGTGAAGGTCACTGGGCTGGGATAATGATTTTGGGGAGTGGTTGGAGCTGTCTGGTTGGTACTGCAGAAGACGCACGCTGCTCTGTCTCAAACAAGTCAGAAGAAGTTACTATGACTCTGAATTTCCTAATGGTTATAACGGACCGTTCTATAGTGTATGGAGTTAACGGAATACTACGTTTAATACTGTATTTAACTGTCGCCTTTCTATATTTAGGCGTAATATAAACTAAGCGTAGTATCAGTTTATTAATAATATTATTCAGTCCTTTTAAGAGACCTGAGTAGGCGTTATATAGTTTCCGGCCTCGTGCTGAATACCAGTTCAGTTAAAGTATTGAAGTAGATGAAGACATTGGTATAATCGGAATGGTATTGTTTGCCCTGATTGTTAGTACTGTGTACTAAACTTAACGCTAATGCTTAAGCACACTAAAGTTATCTAATGGGTAATGTCCCGAGAGGATAAAGTTCCAGGTTACAATAATAAAACCCCAGGTTGAAAACTAAAGCCAAGCCTGTGCCTTAAAATTCTTTGGCTGATCACGATCTAATTGATGACCATAATTATGACTTTATGAAAGCTAATGACTTAATTAAAAATACCTATTAATAGTCTTGTACCGTCCGCTAATCCAGTGATTGCTAATTGATTAATAGTTTCAAGTTCAATAATACTAATCAATCAGTGAGAGGTTAGTAACTAGGTAATTCACACAAGATAATTAATCAATCTAAACATGTACTGGCTTAATATAACAACACTCTTCACATAATCAATGGACTTTATTGGGCTTTATGTCACTAACTAGATGTTGAAGATCTATTAGAATGAGAACTTTATGCAAGTGTGTTTTTATCACATGGTCAACTGGATTCGACTACGATCCAACAAATATATAACTAGTATCTATAGACTTATTCAGGATCCCTGGGTGGTATGTTCTAAGTAATAAAAGCTTTTGTACCAAAAACTTTGTCTCTTTGTACTATATATTGGAGTTTGTTATGGTTATAACTAGAAGACCGGTAATCACTCCAAATATTGCCTTAATTAAGCAGAAGACAGTAATTTTGTCTATGACCAAGAAAGGATCTGTAGGAACAGAGAGGAAGAAGGCTAGAATTCGTTTCTCTTCTGACAGCAGTGAGGACGACATTTTTAGAAATCTATTAGAGGAATTTAACTTCAGCTCTGACGTTAGCGACCAAAGCGGCAGCGATACAAATCAGTGTGTTCAACTGATTCTGACACAAGTTAGGTCAGCCTATCCTGGCATGCAGCAGCAATGGCAATGTGGATCTCAATGGTTACAAAACTAGTGACTAAGGAAGAAATGCTAAGGAAGTCCTTGTTCTTCACTTTCATGCTCCCTTTAGTGCAGAGTCTGGCTTTGTTTTGAGTAACATTACTGTTGCTGTCTTTTTTCCTTAGTATAACCATAGGTTTCAAAGTATAGTAGCCTTCTTGGAGACTTAGTTGCATGGTATGATGGTCCAAGTATGGAATTTGTTGATGGTATTGAACTTCATGTGCATGGTGGTATTCTATGCCAGTTTGTCATGGACTTGCATTGTACCCTTGTAGATCTTTAGATCAGCTAGCCTGGGTGTATTTAAAGTTGAGGCAATTGGGGCAAACATGACAGCACACTGGCTTGCTATAGATTTTGATGATGTGCAATTGCTGTATTGTTATCCAGATCATGTTGTTGGTAGTGTATAGTTATGTTTGCTGTAAGAGAGGCTGTTTGGCTCTTCCTCAAGGAAGTACTCTACACACTCTCTCTTGTTGGGAGGTAAGAATTGAGGAAATGGCATAAAATTTGGGGGAACGGAAGGCAAGAAACGAATTGAAATAGAGAGAGGTTCATTGGAATGGACTCTCTCTGAAATGCGTAGTCCTCATAATCTGCAGAAGTTGTTGACATGAGGATAGTGTCATTGATGTAGGGACATTGGTAGATTATAGTAATACTATGGGATTGGATGCAGCTGTTAATGGGTCAGTAGTAGGTAGTGATGTAGAATGTATGATTGGGAAAATATACTCAAAAAATATGCAATTATGATGGAAGCCCCTCACTGTCCACAAAAGGTCTTCTGATTTGAAAGTCAGTAGATGTGATGAGTAATTTACTGACGCTGAAGATGTGTGCCATGGAGTTTCTGTAAACATGACAATGCTTGTGTTCCTTCTGATTGAGGGTTGCCAAATTTAAGGAATTGCTACAAGTAACTGATAATTGGAAATTATTTGTGAATGTAGGGGGAATTGATCATCTTAGTTTGGGGGTGAAAAGGAGTTGTAGTCATGCTAATTGTACTTATGTAGATTTCCTAGGGGTTTTTCTGGTTGTTCACTAGAGGAATTGCTAAACATGTTATAAGAATCTGTGGACAATTTACTAGAACTACCACAGATTCCTGTACATAACTTATCATGGAGTGTTTTATTGAACAGAGAATAATGAAAATAGGACTAGCATTTGTTGTACCAAGTTTTATCAGATAGTCGTCATCAAGTACAGGGCAGGCCAAAGCTCTAGTTAGCTGCTTTTGAATTTCTTTCTATTTATCAATGGATATAGAAGCTTTTGGCTTCCTACTCAGCAATATATTGTATATGTAATAGCTATGATCTAATTGTGGCTGCATGCAGATAGGTATAGAATTATTGTTATCTGAAGGATCAACACCAGACTTAACTAGTTGGCCTTCTAGAAAAATATCTGAATTATCTACTTCAATTTCTTTGACAACAATAGATATAATATGAAGTAAAATATAAAGCACATAAATCGAACAGTAAATTATTGATGACTAAGAACAGCATTTTTTATTAGTTGTTTTTCTTTTTCTTTTATACACTTTCCAATCTTAACCGAATAATCCAATTCCAATATATCTTTACTGAAATAGTTCTTTAACTAACTACCTCATTGGTGTAGCTGCTTGTATAATGTATATTGAACAATCAATTTACCAGAATAAAAACACTATGCAATTTAAAAACTTTATATAATTAACTAACATTGAACTAAAAAAAAAAATAGATTTTTATCAGTAAAGATAAAACATTAAATGCTTTGCTTTCAACACACTCTCTCTTGGCTTGATAACAGTCTATGATGTCATGGCCACAATTTAATATTAAATGGAAACAAGCTTCAATAAACTTTTGGCCACTTGAAAGGCTGGCTCTGTCATAGCTTTTGTCTAACAGTCCACTGCATGTATTTGTGTCAGGAGCCCTTTTACTAGGACTTTCCATTTTTAATTACTTCCTTAATATTCCAGTAACTTACTTGATGTGTCTAATTTGTCTGGAAAAACAGGCCTTCTTCTATAATCACGGGGCACTCTGGTTGTCCCCATAAAAGGGGACTGGCTAAGAATCAATTCTTAAGCAATCCAACAATGATGTGATGTACCATATTTATTGTGTGCATATGTTGAGGGCTATGAACTCATTTTGGGTAGTACTTTGAGTGTATATGCTTTGTTTCTTGCTGAGCCAGTACACTAGGCCATCAGCAAAAAAAATAGCACATCCTGTCATACAGTTTGTATCAATTGGGTTGGCTCCAAAATCATGTCACTATATGTCAGCAGTTTGAGTGATCCTTTGCAGTATCGAATTCTATCGTCCTTTTATGTGTTGAGATACCCAGGACGTGCATGCACATGTCCCAATGATCTTTACTGGGCTGTGAGCTGAATCTTACAAGAAAAATTAAAGCGAATTGAATATTGACTTACAATAATTTTACTATCCTAATAGGCAGCTAATGATGCTCCGGTATGCTGTGATGTCACATTGCTCTTTTCCTATTGGATTGCTAGTGGCCAATTTTATGTGCTCCGTATAAATCAGGCTACATGTTTTCCTACCTTTTTCTTGACCATAGGAAATCATCAGCCCCTGGATGTATCCATGTTGAGAGAGTTTGATGCTGTTTTCAAATCTTTTCTCAATGGTGTAGTTTAGGAAACTTGGTGGAAATCCAAAGTTCATGGTAAAACAAAATTTCAGTAATGGCCATGATCACAATATTATTGTTATTAGGATCTTCAGACACTATTAGCAAATCGACTACATAAAGACATTGGCATAGAAATTTAGTTGTACCATGGGAGACATAGAGGCATGCGTCTGTCTCTGCCAGTTACATGCATATTGATTTTAAGAATGTATCTAGCATTCAGCTCCATAGGAATAAACTTTCATGAAAGCAGATCAGCTCAGGATGTCATTGTCTTCCATCATTGGTAGCTGTTTCATGTGCACAGAAATTTTTATATATACATGTAAATAGGTGCCAGTGATATCTAGCTACGTGATATTATGTCCTATAACTGTGGCAATGCTCAGAAGAACTCAGACTGTAGCAAAAGAAGTCATCAGAGAACTATTGTCAAAAAAATCAAAGTCTTTCTTCTGTATTGAACCCTGATCTACTACTAGACAAGCCTTGTGTTTAATTACTCGTCTCTCATTGTCACACTTATGATGAAACACTCTGAGATTATGTAAACTGGTTTTTCCCTTTGGTCGAGGTAGCAGGTCAAGTGTGAAAAGTGTTGATTGTGATCACTTTAGCTCCATGCCTCTGATCCACTTTAGCTTGTCATGTAATTACATTGCATGTGTTAACCCCTTGAAATCATAGATCCCAGGAACTTCATCATAGTTTCTTGAAGCTGCCATTGCACTAGCAGATGTGCTTGAAATGAAACACCTATTGTGATTAGTTAAATTTTAATCTTAGTTACAGTTTTACACATATATCAATCATATTAGTTACTTAAAATTTAAATAATAATTAAAACTTACTCACTGAAAATATTGTGTTCCCCATATCTTTCCCCACTGTGAGTAGTTTGTGGGGGATACTTGAAGCATTGTTGTTGGCTGAAAGCTACTTCTGGCCCACTTTCAAAAATGCTCTCTTTCTTAGGTCTGGAAGAAATGTCTGTAAGGTCTTGTGTGAATGAGTGTAGGATGGTGGGCTGGAAAATTAATTGATGCTCTCTCTGAAGCTTATAAAGCATCTGTGATGACGTTATTTATAGCAAATGGATTTTTCAATTCAGAAATGTTTTCTCCTTGGAAAAAGAAATAGTTTTCATGAAAGATGACATTATGATAGAGAAAATTCCCTAGTTTCCCATTCAAGGATCAGCTAACCATGCTGACCATTGGCCTAACTGAGCATGCACCCTAAGCATCCCTAAGTAAGAATTTATCCTTTATCTTGATGTCAAAAAAGTGATGAATGACTTTGCAGCTGAAAACATAAAGACAATCCACTAGTGGCGTACCCTTGGTCCATAGGATATAGGGGACCTCATCATTTAAGATTTCCTTCATTGAGGATAGATTCTAGGTGAAAAAGGCAGCTCCAAGTGCATAGTACCAAAATAATGTGGAACATTTGTATGGTCCTTGGTGTTACTGCACATCATCATGATTTGGTGGTTTGTTCTCTCAGACATACTAATGCTTTGGGGTGTGTAAGAAAAGGCAACATGATGGAAAATGCACTTTTCTTGAGAAAGGCAATGAATGCAGAGGCCAGGTACTCATGCCCCTGCTCTATGAACAGGATGGTAAGCTTGAATGGAGCATGTAGTGTTTTTGCATGGGCAACAAAAATTTTGAAGTCAAGGAGAATGTCCCCCTTTGTTGTTATTAAGAAAATGCTTGTGAAATGGGTGTAATTATCTATGAATGTAACAAACCATTTAAAACTAAAATATGAGAGATGAAGAGGACCAATAATGTCACTGCAAATGCACTCCAGTACCTAGCTAAAACATATGTCATGGGAGGGGCATTTCTTTTTAACAATCTTATTGATGTCACAGGTGTTACAATGCTGACCTTGTTGTGGTGCAGGTATAAGCTGATTCGAAGATTGCAAAAAACTATTGTAGATGGCAATGAGAGCGTGCATCAATCTGTCATGCCACACATTATAATTACAGTTGTAAATGAATAACATTATCCCTCGGGTGTTTGGCCATTGTAGGTTGTTTCTGGTTCAATAATATTGGTGTTGTAGAGGTTAGAAGTAGATGACAGATTATTTAGTGCAACCAATCTGTTAGGAAAGATAGCATTGGCATTCAGCAAATAGACATTGTCACTAAAACAATTTCTTGTGAGGGGACAACCACCATTAAATGCAACTGTAACTAGGGCATCATAGAAAGTGATTGTGACTTCCTGGCCATGAAAAAATGATATGGAAAATGAGTTGAAAACTGTTGCACTGGCGTAGAGAACATGTAAGAGGACCAAATTATGTGTGATATCCCCAATCATGGCCTTAAGATGTGTGGTACCTTGTTGAGCGGCTGTGGCTATTTCACCTGTGCTTATTGTGATATCAATATGTGTGTGGGTGAGGTCTTGGAATGCCTGACAATTGTTGCAAAGACGACAGCTGGCTTCACCGTCAATGAGGAAAGATTTTTGTGGGATAGCATGATGCCCATAAGATGCAGAATGCAGCAACCCAGCAAAACAATTGTTGGCGGCCTTGTTGGATTGGTTGCTGTTGAGCAGAACATGTGACTCTTCAGTTATATGGGTAATATCAATTAAAGGGTTATTTTTAACTTTTGGAATAAAGGTTTTTCCAAAGTTGGGACAACATTCATATGTAGTTTGGCTGGCCAATAGATAGATGGTCAGAATGAAACTTACATGGTGGAGCAAGTAGAGATATTCTAGTTTTGTCCTGTCTCTGATTGGACGTTTCCTTCTTAATCAGAAATTATGAATAACTTTATGTGGAGAACATGGTGTTGTGGTTTGGTCATTTTAAATGTGTTTTTTTTTTTATTATCTCCTGCTTCAAGGTAGACATCCAGGATGGTAATTGTGGAAAAAGAAATTTTCCAGGTCAACCTTGAACTTAATGTGGCCTGGAGGTTGTATCAGCAAGTTCTGCATTCTAAATGTTGGTAAAGAGTGTTGATGGTGAATGTGATTATGCATTCTTTAGGCAGCTAATACTGGGAATCAACAAGGAAAAGAGCAATAGTTCTATAATGTGGGAGAAGCAGAGTCCCTGTTTTCCCAAGAAGAATATGGGCCTCGAAGAAATCCACATAGTATTGGCTGAAAAAAGGATCAGATAATGTCCCAAAAGTCCATTTTAGTTTAATATATTTGTCCAACGCCCACTCATTGACGTCTGCTTTTTTTAAAAACTGGCAACTGTCATTTGTGACTACCCACCAAACGGGTGAGATAAAATAGTGTCTGGCAAGGTGCTCTGACTGGGAGGGAATGCATCCTTGATATACTAGGGCACAGTCAGCAAGATTGGGTTCAGTATTGAAATAACAATGTCAAGCTTACATACTACAAAAAACATAAAGGTCTCAGGTTCATTAAAGGAAGGAGTAACCACTGGTTTATGGGTGTAGTAATATTTTTGGGATCATATGGAATGATCAGGAGTTGGTTTTTTAGATTGAGGTTCTGGGTCATTCCATCCAGGCTCCCTGGAGCTTGCCTGGTAAGAGTGTTGTTTGTTGAAGATGAGATGGGCTTCAGGGATTTTACCAAAGCGGCTGCTGTCTCCATTGTTGCCTCCAGCTTGAAGAGGATGACATTGACAGACTGGCCTAGGTTTTGAAGCCTCGGTCACGAGAGTATAATTGAGAAATGATTCCATAGACAAGTTTCATGTGAGAGCCCTGAGCATCACAGCCAATTCATTATTGATTTATTGGTTGAGATGGGGAGCTCCTTAAAACGCGTATTAGTTGCTGTAGTGGAGGAGGAGAGCTCGTGCATTTGGGCTTTGAAAGCAGCATTGAACTGTTAAAGACAGTCATTAACTAATGCAGTGTATCATGCCATTTGTTGTTGTGTCCCAGTTAAGAGCTGCATGGTTTGAGCATCCCTTTGTGCCATTTATTTTTGAAGAGATGTGAGGGTAGCATCGTAGGCATATAGATCAACCATTATTATAAGTTGTGCAGTGGCTGGGGGAAGAGGAATATTTTAATGAGGTGCTGAGGTTCAATGCTGTTTATGGTAATTGACTGTAGTGACTTGCTGGTGTGATAAGGTGGTCCTGGTAGCATCTGAAAATGTAGGACTGACATATGGCTGAGCAACGTGCTCTTGGTCTGATTGGGTATCTGAAGAGAGAGCAACCAACAGGAAAGACTATGTTATAGTGGATTCGACAATAAATGGAGGAGAGTAGTGAATTGAAATGGAAGCATGACTGGGGTCAATAACCCTAATGGAAATAGGATTATTATCGGTTGTACTGGGTTTGATTAGATAGTCGTCATCAGGTAAAGGACAGATAAAGCTCTATAGTTGCTCTTGAATCTCTCTCTGTTGATCAACGGATATTGAAGGTTTTGGCCTCTTACTCAGCAATATATTATATATGTATATATACAAACATACAAATATACAAATATACAAACATACAAGCATGCAAATACACATAGATACAAACATATGTAATAACTGTAATTTAATTGTGGCTGCATGTATATAGTTATGGAGTTATTATTACTCAAGAAATCAATCCCAGGTTTAATTAGTGGGTCTTCTAGCAAAATATCCGGATTATCTACTTCAACTTCTTTGACAACAATAAGCATAATGTAAAGTAAAACATAAAGCACATACATTGAACAATAAATTATTTACGAATAACAAAAACATTTTTATTGGTTGTTTTTTCTTTTCTTTTATACACTTTCGAATCTTATCTATCTCTTGTGAAATGGCTTTTTAGCTAAGTATCTCATTGTTTAACTCCTTAGATGTTACGAGATTGCTAGTCACACACGAGTAAGAAGGTTCGGTCGAAGCCCAGATAATAAGTAGATCAATGATTGTGGTCCAATATGAGTTGCAAATGATTTAGTTGCATAACATTTTTCAACTACAGTTTGATTTGTCAATACAAAATATATGAGCAGTTACACCAACGAGGTAGACAGTTAAAGTGCCTGCTAGAAAAGACAAGTATAAATATAAACGGCAATAACTAGTAAAGGACCTAGTCGGACACAAAATTCAAATAAATTGGGTATTCCCTCTCCCTGTAAACAAATATAAATTACAGGAATGCTCCTGTCTATACTTACTATTCCGAACACATAATATGTATTGCCAAATCAATTTACCAGGTTGAAAACACCATGCAGTTAAAAGAACGTTATACAAATAAGTAACTTGAACCGAACACAAAAATGTATTGCTGACAGTAAAAAAAAAAACATTGAACATCTTGGTTCCAACAGAGAATAATGGTTATTGGTTATTTTAATCATGTGTCATGACTAAACCTATATCCTAGTACTAGTGCTCCTAGTACTCTTATAAACTCCTCAATCAGAATCAGATACCAATAATTAAAGCAGTAGTGAATGTTATAATTTCAATCTATCCTAAGTTTAGTCTACATGCGCGTTGATAGATAAGATGTACTATAATCTGTTCATCTAAATCTCCCTATAAATAAGATATTTTTCTAGTTATCTAAATATCCCAAATATCCCCTCTATTTAGATTACATGTGCGCTGATAGATTAGATGCATTGCAATCTGTTAATCTAAATCTCCCCACAAATGAGATATAATGTATTTTAGGTATCTAAATTTCACCAATGTTTATATTAAAGATGTGTTGGTATATAAGAAAAAAAAAGGAAAAAAATGGTAATTTAAATATCCCATTTGTTTAGACTAGGTATATATTTATAATATATAATGTAATATATTTTTACCTTGCTGGATGAAGTATATTCCTAAGAGCTGATAGAGCCATTCTCATTGGTCAATTCTGATGTATTGCGTGTTTTAACAATTGTACCAGTAGTTGAATCAGGAATTGCCCCAATCCAAGTGAATTAGATTTTGGAGCATGTTAGTGACCACCCACAGAATAAATTGGCTAAACTACATGTCTCAGAACTTGCCTTATTTGAGGCCAAAATAAAATATGATATGCACATGGCTCAATAGGGGGTTGCCACTAATTTGCAATAATGTCACTACTAGGAACTTATTACATGTGACAGGAACGTATCCCACCTAAAATAAGAAATAGAAGATTGTGAATTAACGTGACTACCAGACAATTTGCAATCGTCAGCCGTTTGTTACTAAGGGAAAGCGTGGGCAGATAATATTCCGTGGAGTATTATTGATTTGAATTCGTTCTGGATTGGTTCAGGATCTCTTTCTTCCACATCTTTAACCATGTGCAGAATACAGTTACTAAGATAATATCCCCATGTTGTTAGCTTATGGAATGTAGAAGTTTGTATATAAGAATAATAATAATATAGTATCTTGTGTGGTGTAGTGTATGCATTGGTTGAGTACCGGACATGCAATTATTGCACTTATTCCAGTCGCTCTTCGAAGCATTGAGAAGTATTCAATCAGATTGTCTAATGAGAAATCCTAGATTGCGATTTCCGATCAGAAATTCTGGTCGCAACAAATCAAACATAACACACTTAACTATACCGATTTTTCTATCATAACCAACTAAATTTGATTATAAACAATAGCTCATCAGGACATGTTAGCTAAACACCACACAATGCATAACTAGATATCCTGGTTAATATATAAATATACTGGCTGTGTTAGTATTATGAACGTGTTAAACCACGTGGACATCATCTTCATTAGCAACCCCAACCATGACACTCGGCCGGGACTTTCCCGTATAGACGAAATATATATAAATATATATTCTCCTTACAGATTTATTCCCAATTGGGATTATACCACCTCCGATTTCCCGTCCATAATGACGCTATCACAGCGCAGACTTTCAAAGACCAGCCTGATCTTCTACAAAATTCCAGCTAATATTAGATATAGAAGAGCCTTCGGTGAGCCTCTCATAAGACCCATGAGCGCCACATGCCTAAACCATCCCCCCGAGTTCGGTATTCCCTGAATTATTATTGGATAGAGGTCACAGAAACGAACCTATCTACTATTCTCTATACAAAGGCCTACATGCAAGTTGGAACACTTGAGAGATAAAGGAGGTCATGTTTATTGGCTAATCGATTCCCACTATCTTTTTAGATTTAAAACTGACTATCACTTCAACCAATATTATCTTTTATTTTAGTTTTTAGTTTACATCTATGGCTTATTAAATTGTTCTACCAAAATATTTTATTGGAGGTATTACGTGCTTTTTTGCCAAGTGATCTGTTTAACCAATTGAATTTGAGAAGCAATAATCCTTTACTCTAGTATTTTATCTTATATATAGGCTATGTTGGACAAAAATATACGGACTTTTTATATTATATTATATTATATTATATTATTTTTAATATATATTTTAAATAAAAATAATTGATCATATGATAATGGTAATATATAAATATTCAAATCTTAAATTTTCCCACTTCAACAAGTATTTTTTTAAAAGATTTTATATATAACAAATCAACCAATCGTAAAATTCCCTTAATATGTCAAAAGACATAGATATGAAATACGCCATCAATGCTTTCCCAACCGGCTAGATGTAGATGGGCGGGGTATTCTTGGCACATAGAAAGGGGTATATAGTGAAGTTAGATTATTATTATGCATTATTGTTTTTGTTTGATTGGGTTTGTGTATTGAGATCTTAAGGAATTGTAGGTTGTACATAGATTTCAATAATTTGGTTGAAAGTTGAAGATATCTCGAGTCTTATAAGGTGGAAGGTCATAAAATTAAGTTTGTGTCAGAAGTTATTATAGTTTGCACGAGCTCAGCTCATAAGATTATTATAGTTCATACGAGCTCAGAGGGTTATTGTAGTTCATACGAGTTAGCGCATAACATGGATGTCACTTTACAACCACAAATTCGTGCCCGTAGGGGGGCTGTAGTGGGTATTGAAACACATCCGTTTTTTAAGGAAGTACAAATGCATTATTACGAAAAAAACTACGGTCCTGACGATAGCATGCTGTCCGATATGATGAACACTGTTTCTCTTAGCAGCGGCAGCAAGAATAGCTACGTAGACAATTTCCGCAGGGTAGCAGCTCTAGAGTCCACCAAAGGTGCATATATAGATGTGGATTCGAAGGAATACTCTTTCAATTAGAACAGCAGCTACGAAGTAAATAATAATGACTATGACCCGCCTGTCTCCGCCCTTTTCTATACTGATGCTATTCCCTGCACATCCACAGTATTTTGAAAAAGAATATACTAATAGCTACCTTGGATCTGTAGTTTTTAAGTTTGTTATTTACTCCATTTTATGAGGCATATTCTGTTACTCTTGTAGCTGTAGATGCTGACTAAGGCCAAGTTGCTACCATTGTGCTCCATGAAATCTGTCAATCGAATATAACGAGATCAAGAAAGAGGATTGAACCATGGTCCTTTAATCGTATAATCTTCGAGTATTTCCTCTTCAACAATTTTCTTGTTTTTGTTCATGTTTGTCTACAGAAACTTTTGTGAAGTACTATTAATATATATTCGTCGGCCACTGTCATACAAGACTTCCAATAATAATTAAAAATGAGAATGAACACATAATATATTATATTATGTACATAACAATAACATGTAAAATAACAGTACAAGTAAAATAATTTAATGATTTTCCACTGTCCCGGTTTATAATTTAATTTACCCTTTGGCTTACCTATGAAGGAAAGCCGCATAAGGTCAGTGACCATATATAATAAACGTTTTGGTTTTATTGACTTATTGTGTGTTTTTTTTTAGTCACATAACTTGTTTCAGATCTTCCCCATTTTCTGCTTTTGTTGTAACTGATAATTCACTGGTTAGTCCATGAAGTATTAAATAAACAATAGCAATAATTTTTAGTGTACAAGCATTGTGCCAATTTAATCTGTTGTTATATATATAATATAATAGCGTAGAATGTATATATATAAAAGATCTTCTTAAAAGTATACTATTATAGAGGTATATAGGGATTATATTATGTATAATATTAAATGCTAGCGCCCTAAAATGTAGGTTTGATGCAATGCATCCCTGCAAGCAACTGGCTCATACACTCTTAATAAAATTTTCAAAGTTTAAACTATGAAAACTATGATCTTATGGCTAAATGAATTGAACAGGTCTTTCAATTGAGCCATACTTAGGATTGAAAGGAGGCTAAGCTTATAAGGTATGTTGGTATTATATGTAGGTATGTGCAAGAGGCCATTGGATACAGGTTTTATTAAAGTATGCAATCATTGCCTTGCTCTACCTCTTGAAGATCTTTTACTTTCCATTTATAAAACCAAACAATTAAATACACAAATCTTGCAACTGGTTGAATCTACCTACACAGTTTTTCATATGCATTTTACTTGGCTAGCTATTGGTTATGAATATATTATGGAAATAGTTAACAGACAGCAATAAATAATAGATACAAATAGAGAAAGATCATTAAGAACGTATATTAATTAGCGTCTTACTCAATTGGTTCATAGAATATTGTCCTTTTATAGGATTATTATGACGTCAAAGTTATATTTATGTTCTTATTTTACTTATTACTTTATTTTACCACGTTTTCGTGTAAAGAATAAGAGGTTGTCCAATTTGTTCTGAGTCACAAGGAGTGTGTCAGAGCAATGATTTGATAGGCTACCTACTAGCTTATAAATTACTGTATATGTCGTAATTGGACTTGATAGGGTAAATACTTAACCTTCCAATAACAAGTGCCAAATAAATATAAACTAATGCATATAAATGAGAAGATATATATATGTCTATTTATTCTACTTAAATGTAGACGTCGGGTAGGCATGTCATACGCAATAGAAATAGTCAGCAATTCTTATCGTTCATTCTAGAGGCAACCATTATATATATTATCTAACACAATAATGTTAAAATAATTATAGTTTATCAATAGTCTAATAAATAAATAAATACATTGTAAAACGAACTGCCATTAGATGGATTAAGCATACAATATACAAGGTATTACTTATAAAATATAGAGGTCTAATGTTCAAGCACCAATCAAAAGATTAGTGAATATACGAAAAATATTTCTATTGGCTAAATATACGCATAAAACAATATGCAATGATCTTTATTAATTCCCAGCCACACATTCATATAAACTCAAAGTTAACTAATACAAAGCTAGATATAAAGCGATCACAAGATTGATTGTGGGCTGCTGTAAAGAAATTCATCGTTTTTACTATACTCTTACTTTGACTACAATATTACTGAAACATTGGCACATACTCGCACGTTACCACAAGCAGATGGTATTACGTGGCCCAGCGTGTGTACGTGTAGAATTAATTGTATATATCATTGGGATTGTATTGTAATGTATTGTATTGTAGTATAATGTAGAGGTACAAATTCTTAATTTGTCTAAAATTAGATTCGTAAGAATCAGGGAAAGAATTATGATTGGGTGGAGTACATCCACCTACACATAAACAAGTCAATCGCTATGAAGGGACAGAGGCAGCACATGTCATTGTCTCATAGGTGGATACTATGGAGGCTATGACGTCGCTAGTCTTATGAGCAGGACGATAGTCAAGATAGCGTTCGGCCTTTTTACTGTAAAAGGCAGTGCGGTAGGGTGTCAAAAAAAGAGAAAGTACAGGTAGATAGATAGATAGAGATATAGATAGGTAGGTAGATAGATACAGAGATAGAAGGACTTAAACGAAGAATAACTATAAAAGAATATATAGGACAAATAGGTATGTTTATTAGGATAGAAGTAAGCAGAGATATACATAGAGTTGATGATAAATACAGAGAGAAAAAGGCAGCAAAGGGGTGAGGTAGGAGGGTATTACTTGCTGAAGGTCAGGGTTCGTTGGTAAATAGCCATTAAGGTAGGACTAAAGGCTGGTACGGCATTAATATTAAAGACACTCAGCAGCTATATGTACACATGATAGTATGTATGATAGTATGTATGATAGTATAATGGCAGAACAGTATGTAAGGTAGCAGAATAGTATAGTAGTATGTATAATGGTATAATAGTATGTATGGTGGTATGTACAATAGTATGTATAATAGTAAAATAGTAGGCATGATAGTATGTGCGGTACTACAAAATGTAGCTCAAAGGACTACAAGAAAATATCTAAAATATATTACGTTATCTATGCATGTATTTATGTAATACTACGGTATAATCGTCGGTATGTGTGTATAGTAACAGTGGAGAAAGGGTAAAAGAAACAGAGGGAAGGGAAGGGATATGAGAGACAATGATAGTTAGCCAATCACCAAGATTAGTCATTTTAACATCTATATACTATAGGATGAGACTACAGTAGCCAGCTACTATCTTTCGGTAACGCTATGGCCAATATAATGGCCAATAAATATCACATATTATGATTTTTGGTTTCTGTTTATACACACTGGTATATCATACTATATAATACTATACCCCGCTCTGCCATGCTATATAATACTATACTACAATACACTATACTTTATTCTATTATACCCAACTATATACCGGTACATACTGACTACCCGTTCAAGTTTAAATATACATATGTTATAATGTGGTATAATAAATAAGTAAATGAATATATACCAATACACATATATCCATTTATACACACACCATATTGTTTGCAAGAGCCAATAAATAGGCAGCCCACGATCTCATGTGATTGGGCGGGGCCTGATGCCAATGATTAATCGCCTCACTAGTGGATCCCTGGAAATAGGCTAAGGTGACCGGATCACCTCCCCCTAGATTATAGACACTGCGGTGTAAATTGGGTTAGGTGCAGGGTGTGTGTGTTGGGGTGGGGGGGTTTATAGGCATGGTCATGAGATTTCACAAACTATCAGGTATCTTGTTAATATTATATTTATACTATACATATATATGGTTCATCTGTCCTCATACTTTACCCTACCCTACTCTATTATACACACACCCTATTATTTCAATCGATTACAACCCAACTGCATCTGTAATTAATAATAATAATAATAATAACAGCCAATTTTTTATAATGTCGCGCTAAAGTAGTACTGATAACCATGTGGTTTAATAAATACATACCTGCCAGCAATGGGCGAATCCGCAGTAAGTCTCTCTGTGATGGGGGCAAGATGTATGTATACATGTAAGTCCGTAAGTAAATAAGTAAATAAGTAAATAAGTAAATGAGTAAGTAAGTAAGTAAATAAGTAAGTAAGTAAGTAAGTAAGTAAGTAAGTAAATGAATAAGTAAGTAAGTAAGTAAGTAAGTAAGTAAATAAATAAATAAGTAAGTAAGTATGTATGTAAGTAAGTAAATAAGTAAGTAAGTAAGTAAGTAAGTAAATAAATAAATAAGTAAATAAGTAAGTATGCAAGTATGTATGTAAAAAGTAAGTAAGTAAATAAGTAAGTAAATGAGTAAATAAATAAATAAGTAAGTAAGTAAGTAAGTAAGTAAGTATGTATGTATGTATGTATGTATGTAAAAAGTAAGTAAGTAAATAAGTAAGTAGGTAAAAGAAAAAGAAAAAATTTATTCGAATGTTACATTGTTTTTATACACAATGTTTTTTATGTAATGCTATATTAAATAAGAGCACTATAAGATTGTTATAGTATAGAGGAGTATTGTTTAGATAATATTGTAAGAGAGTAATTGTGGTTACAATCACACCTAAATATAGACAGTAAGGATAGGATGTGACCATGGGTGCATGGTCAAACAGCTACGTCATTATGACAAGGCGTTCACCAATAAAATAAAGCTATCGTGATTCTAGGACCACCAAGCATTGGTTTACTCGGGGAATAAAAATATTAATTTAGGATAGATAATGAATCTACACGAGCGAAAACGATCTAGGGAGATAAATTACATAAAAAACATATAGCATGTCGGTTCTATACTTGACAATAGTAAGTCAGAATCAAAAGAGAAAAGGTGGTTGGGATGCGGTGCGGTGGCAGGGGGTTTTATAGTCAATTTTCAATAAGAAATTTACCAGCAGCAGCCATGTGAGCATCCACAACATCATCTACAGAGACAAAATCTACCAGATTATCACCTAGACCAACCACCACTCGATGTGTGCCGCTTACTAGAAGATCTGCCAATAGCGTGTCGCCTAGCCCATACATAACTGGATGGCAGGATGGAAAGTGAGCTCGGGCATATTATATGAAGAGGATGTAATTGGGTAATAAGAGTGATAGGGTGGTTGGTTTATACAGTATGATAGGATAAGATATATAAAGTGGGCCCTAGACAAGGAATGACTACATAT
>NAOQ01000107.1:85902-113347 GCA_002751075.1 Ichthyophonus hoferi | reverse complement strand
CATATACAATAATTGACCATTATATATACAATAATTGTACACTATATATACAATAATTATACACTATATACAGTAATTGTACACTACATATACAATAATTATACACTATAGACAATAATTATACACTCTATATACAATGATTATACACTATATATACAATAATTATACACTATATACAATAATTATACACTCTATATACAATGATTATGTACTCTATATATAATAATTATACACTCTATATGTGCGATAATTATACAGTGATTTTAGTATCCGATATATATTTATATTAGTTGTATCTTCTTAACTACTTTATCATGTACCTGTTATTGGTTGAATCAATATATTGCATTGATTTTCAGTTTCCTTCTAATATATATACTTTTTAACTGACCAACCAGTACATCCTCTCCCCTATAGTCATTGAGGGACGATTTTTGTTGGAGAAAGGATTATCTGCCTATGACGGAGACACTGTACATGATGTATGTATCAATCATCTCTTAGTTTTATGCTTTTTAATCTTTAATTCTTAATTGACAAATGAGACGTCTTGGATGCAGAGTCTTTCCTATAGCTTTTTATATTAAGGTCACGTGCGCTATGCTATACACTTCCTTATGTGGGATTAACCAATTGCCTTTTTTGTTAGTTTGCCATTGGCCACTCTCCTATTGGATGCATTTCCCACCCTATATACTTCTTCTCTTTCAATTGGTAATTGCCATGCAGCCAGTAAGGTTTTAGGACATAAAATACAGGTCTAAGTTAGAGTTAATTAACCATATAAGGCTTAATTAATTAACAAGTCTAGGCTCACATCAAGTGTGCTCATTATATTTTGTTAGTATGCCTGAGATAATATTTATAATATCATTGACCTTACTGGACTGTTTAAACTTTAAAGCAATTTAAAAATGTAATGATATTATTGGTCCTCCAAATACATTCATATATACCAATCGTTGTATACAGTTGTATCAAGTGATTAGTGAAGGGGGACATTGACGTGTGTTGATTGGTTGCATGAATTATTTCGGTCTTACAGCAGGATAATTTATGCTTTTGTTTTAATGGAGAAGTATGATTGGTATATACAGTATATGTGTATAAATATGCGTGTATGGGTATAGCAGAAAAGGACCACATTATAGAACAAAAAGTCAAACAATCTGAAATGATATGTACCAATTACAAGCCACAACAAGGAAAAATGGAATCACTGAATTATGTCAATATGACGTATACTATGACAGAAATGGTTCCCTTTGATTCGCTATAGATCATTTTCTTATGAATACTTCCCAGGTGTACCACCCAATAAACATTTAAGTGTAGTATTATATTATATACTTATCATTTACATACATACATACATACATACATATATATACATGTACATATGCATAATCATTTTCCTAAACCTATATAAAACTATTCTTTTCTACATATCCTACCTATTGAAACATTAATAAATGTTCATAAATATCTTTAAGTATTTATAATTTACAAATTTACATACCTACAGGCTCCTCTCCTTCTAGCCCTTCTATGGTGTTTCCAGAAGGCTGGGCCAATAGCTGTGCAGATTCTATACGTGATTACCGACTGTTTGATTGGCATGTTGCTAAGTCGCATAGCAACACTACATATATCCAGGCTAAAGACAGAGGAAAGCAAGAGATATAAGTCAATTCCCAAGTCTCTTGCCATCACTGAAGACAATCACTTAGCACCAATCACGATTTCCTTCCTGTATCCTTGTTGATTATTGTCCCCTTGCATGCATGCATATTTTTATATATATTGTTTTACTTATACGTTTCTTTATATATATTGTTTTACTTATACATTTCTTTATATTTATATTTATATTTATATTGTTTTGCGTTATACATTTCTTCATATATATATATATATATATATATATATATCCCTATAGTATCACACGCATGTAAACACAACTGTGAATACATATATAATATGTTTGATAATTGTTCTGTACCTCCATAATATAATATTACTTTACTCGACCACCTATGAGATGGAGAGAGATGCTATTAATTAGCCCAATGAATTCTCTTATTAGATATTTTAATCAACCCTTATATTGGACAATATCCTTAATATAATCTAGATACCTCCTTAATCCATTCACTGTGATGGTATGTGTGGCCCAATCAACGATCATCTTTACAAATGTTGCAATTGTGTTGGCTCTTTATTGGGGCTTATCAGGTATGGCTACGTCCGCCTCTCGTTTTTTTCCCCCTATATGATTGGATTGCTTAATGATAGTTAATTAAATAACTCTGATATTTCAGCATTTCATTAAATTGTGCCGCCAAATCAATATGATAATTATTATTTATTATATAGTCTCTGATTTGATTTGGGCAATTACGTTACGACCCATCTGTTTCAATCATATTCTTTTAGCTTATTATTATTATTATTATTATTATTATTATTTTTATTATTATTATTATTATTATTATTATTATTATTATTATTATTATTCTTATTATTATTATTATTGTTACTATTGTTACTACTATTGGTATTACTATTATTATTACTATTATTATTATTTTTACTATTATTATTATTATATTATTGTCAAAAATAATAAATATTCAGTAG
Source organism: Ichthyophonus hoferi (assembly GCA_002751075.1). Classification (NCBI taxonomy): domain Eukaryota; class Ichthyosporea; order Ichthyophonida; family Ichthyophonidae; genus Ichthyophonus; species Ichthyophonus hoferi. The sequence continues at coordinate 110,707 of NAOQ01000107.1, read as the reverse complement.
GCTATAACCTGTAAATAACACCTAGCCAGTGAAGTTTTCCACTTTTATACTAACTGTGGCAGTTGTGCTGACAAAATGACCCGTACAGAATACGTTATCAACCTAGAGGTGTGTAGTTCTTTCAGCGCCATGTTTTCCTTGATAATGTTGATTTGTTGTACATTTTTTGCTAAGACATTCCTGGCTAAACGGTCTAACGGCTAAGGGTTGGGCACACACAGGAGGGAGGACCGGACACTCTTGAGTTCAAAGGTGAAGTATTCTAGTTTTTCTTTCAGGAATATCCAAGCGGTTGTTGTAAGGAAAGGTCACTACTATACCCTAGATATTATTACTATCCACCTCATAATACCATGAAACCTTTCTTGGGTGCCTGTGCTATTATACAAGCACCATATTAAACCCATATGTTTCTTGTTGATACCCTTTAAGCCTACCAGACCTTTTCTCTAATTTCATCCATTCTCGTCCAAGGCAACAACCTATAGTTAACCACACGAGGTCTAGTTTAGTGAAGGGTCTCCTTGAATTAGCATCAATTTTACCATAATCATATGCAGTTGCCCAAACCTGTTTGACAAAAAAAGATACTCCCTTGTACTGTCATTCTACCATTCTCTTCATTATTATATATACAGTTATGGTGGGTGCAGACAAACTATTAGGGCGAAGGCTATAGGGGCCTGCACTGACCTCTTTTTCCTCTCAGACTTTGGCAACCTCTCAGGCAGTACCTCATCTTACCACGCACCCAGTCAGTCTAGCAACACCGAGAGTAAGAAATAACCCGAACCCACTGTATATATATATATCTGATTGTCGTTGTTAGGGCCTTTTTATAGCAACCACTGACCAATAGTGTTAGACTTTCTATTCACGAAAAACCTATATGAATAACTGAGAAACCCTGGGTTGTTGTGGGCCATGTCTATGGGGTGCATATGTTTGAAACCGTATAAGCATGAGGTAGGAAGGTGATGGCCGTGGGGTCTTCTATGTGCCTGCCTGTGAAATTAAGCAACACACTATAGGCTGCCCGCCCCATCCCCATCCTCTCACTCTCTCCTAGTGTTACTTGCTGTACCCTATATGACCTTGCTGTGGTAGGGAATAGTCCACTTACTCCTGCTTGGTGACAGACTATTCCTTTGAGAATGATGGGGGAGTGATGAAGTCGGAGACCAGGGAGACTAATCCGCCCTCCCTCTGGACTATGAATTATTATGCCCAGTATTTCAACGTCAACACTGAGGACGTACGCGCCCTCCCCTCCCTCTCTCACCCCTCTCTCTTTTCCCTTCCCTTCGCTTTCCTGCATGTGGTTGCCATTTAGCTATCCTTTTACATAATTATTATTAACTATTCTCATGCATTGCCAAGGAGTGAAATGATTGGCCGGGGCCTGAAAGGGTTGTGGGCCCTCAGGTAACCAAGCGAATCTTACTGGGAATATGGCCTTATAAGGGCAGCCTGTTAGACACTGTAAGCAGCAATCCCGACCTCTATGGTAAGATGAGAGGATGGCGGGAGGTGGAGTAGGGCATGTCTCATGTTGTGGCACTGACCAATACGGGAATGGCATGTAGGGCCTTTTTGGGTAACAACCACCCTGATCTTCACCATTGGTATGACTGGTAACCTAGCAACGTACATTGCGAAGACGGAAGGTGCCTGGCAATATGACTTTACCAAGGTGACTTCGGGGGCTACTGTCATGTATAGCTACGTCACACTGGTAGGTCTTATCGAATCATACCTATATCTATATACTGACTGGTGCCTTAATGATGCCATTGCCCACCAATTATTGTCTTCCTTAGTATTCTTTCTACCAATTATTGTCCTCTTTAGTACTCTCTCTACCCATGAGTGTCTTACTTATTGTTTCTTCTACAGCTTCCTTTGGCAATCTGGGCCTTTCTTACCTTCTATGTTAAGGCTAACATCAAACTTATTGAAATTGTTTGCCTGTTTGGGTACTCTGTAGCCATCTACATTCCCATGTCGGTAGGGCCCCTGCAACCCTGAGATAGTCTGTCATACCTATATCTATACATATGCCTATACATATACCTACACTCATACACATACATATACCCATACATACACATACACATATACATATATATATATATATATATATATATATTGAAGGACCTTGAAACACACTGATGTGTTATGCCCACCCTATCTATGACATATATATGACGTCAAGTACACATACACTCGTATACACTTTGACATGAAATTCAAGAATGGTTAAAAATAATTAGAAATAATTAGAAATAAGACAATTTTCCAATGATGGAGGTTTACCTGTAGTGATTAGTCTTCTCTTATTAACCAATCATATGTCTAAGATTTCTTATCCTCCTAGATACTTGATCAATATATTCATCCAATGAAATGCGTAAATATTTTCGGATTTTCTGTTACTTGACCAATGCGCACAAACCATTCTATTTACTCTACGGCTCCTTCCTGCCTTAGGCCTGTAGATGTAGGACTATAATGTAATTGGTCAGAGAGTTGCTATATGTCTGAATGGATACCTTATGCTTATTGGAGACTAGAGCATGGTGTACCTTATTAGGGTCTTTCCAACCTCTTCTCATTGATGTTCTCCCCTCAGATGATATGCATCACTCCCTCTGAGGCAGTACGGTGGCTGGTGGTGGTTTTGGCCTTTGCTCTATCATGTAGGTAGCTGTATGTAGGCCTACCTATATTAGAGAGGTCTTATACCTTTACTAGTGTACTCTACCCCCCTTAGAGATGTGAACCTTAGGCCACAGGGTCGCTTAGGTCATTATAGTACTACTATATATAGTAGGAGAGAGGTAGGGGATAGTACTATATATAGTAAAAGAGGCAGGGTATAGTACTATATATAGTAAAAGAGTTAGGAAATAGTATTATATATAGTAAGAGAGATAAGGGATAGTACTATATATAGTAAGAGAGGTAGGAGATAGTACTATTTATAATAAGAGAGGTAGGAGATAGTACTATATATAGTAAGAGAGGTAGGAGATAGTACTATATATAGTAAGAGAGGTGGGAGATAGCATTATATATAGTAAGAGAGGTAGGAGATAATACTATATATAGTAAGAGAGGTAGGAGATGGTGGTCCTGTCTAACAAGGAGATGTACAGCCTGGACCCTCCTAGCCAACCTCCTGCCCTTTATTCAAAGCCTACACCAGAAAACTGCCTATATTGTCCTAGGGATGGTGGCCTTAGTACAGGTCTCTCTGGCTCTTATGTTCAAGTTAAGCTTCTTTGGCTAGAGGAGGTACTGAATGTACACATAGCCTGCAGGGAGAGGGAGAGGGGCAGAGGGAGGGGAAGAGCTAATATTGACAGGGGTGTATATTTAATGTGGGAGGGAAGGACTATGCAGCTAGCTATTGGTCCTTGGCCCTGATATCACGTGATCGAAGATGATCATCTTGACAGTATATACTTGTATATTTATAGATAAATCCATTTATTGTGCAACTCAACATGTCGTACTGCCAATCGCTCAATAAAGGAATATAAGTGATAGTTATATGTTAACTAGGCCCTGGGCCTGAGTCACACCTTAATAGCCACTGGGCTGTCAAGGTAGCCAGCTAGATGAACATAATCTATTGCGACAGTAAGGATTGGATAGGGATCATGGTCTGGATTTTGGCGTTGTCCTCTCTCTATACAATTGGGTGGTGCTATTGCAAGATAGTGCACCATATACCAATAAGTGATTTGCATTGTCTTAATTTCACCAGTGACAACAACCGGAAGGGCCACATGGCTCATGTCCACACTAGTATATTGTTGTACTTGCAAACATACTGCATATATTACCTATTATTCTATATACACTACCAATTATACTACATATATATACTACCTATTATATTACTATTACATATACTACCTATTATACTACACATACTACCTATTATACTACATATACTACCTGTTATCCTACATATACTACCTATTATACTACACATACTACTTATTATACTACATATATATACTACCTATTTTACTACATGTACTACCTATTTTACTACATATACTACCTATTATACTACATATACTACCTATAATACTACACATACTACCTATTATACTACATATGCTACCTATTGTACTACACATACTACCTATTATACTATTATATATACACATACTATCTATTATACTCTGTGAGGACACACTACTCTTTGTATACAGCCTGTCATATACGCTACTATATCAAAACCTTTTCTTTCTTATTCATATTTTTACACACATATTACTTCCTTCCAGGGCCTGATGCTTATTAAAATGGGGCATAACCCACCAGGCCTGAGCTTACCACCAACCCATGGATGGCACAATATGCATTATGGGTTAATGCATTAGAATATACATACACATAGAAAGAGGTATACAAAGAGCACGGCTTAACAATATACTATAGGCATAGTGTACACTAGGTAGCATACAACACTACTTTAGAGGACACTATGTCTAATGGTTTACACATTATTAAGATATACATATTCTTTTATTTGAAATTATAAAGGCTGCTGGCATGATACCGTAATAACAGAAAACTCTACACAGAATCACAATACACTGTATTGGATCATGTTCCCTTATAGTCATTGTACCCCACGTTTCTTTCATTATCAGACTCTAACCTACAGCTAAGCAGGGGCAGCAATATTCATTATTTCAAAGGCTATTGACGGTTATCAAAACACTGAAAACATAGTATACGACTCCATTCGACCCATATACTAAGGGGCAGGTGACACCTGCAGACTAGCTGTGTATTGCATTCCTGGTATGGGATGGAAAGAGAACCCTCTAGTATCCATGGCCATACTAGAAAACTGATACGTGGGCTATTGCCTACCCACTGATGATTAGAACAAAGCTTTATTGGAAGGATAAATGAAAGTAGCTTAGTATTATAGGGCAAGTATATACCTTTATATGTTATATATTACGCTATGCGCTCAGTAGTCCTTTATTATATAGCCAGGTCGCAGTTATTTTATCAACCATCACTCATATAGTGTTATATATATGTCTCTTGCACTAATCTCCATTCAAGTACTACTAAGCACATTAGTCATTATAAGGCCACTGGGTTAATACTACTTGCACACACACATGCATATATATATATATATATATCTGTACGTGTTACACATAAAATACAACAATCGTCAACTCAACGTGTACACCAACACCCTTTGCCTATACCACCAAAGGGGTTGGACCCGTCAAATATAAGAGTAGCAGCAATATAATCTTACATAAAGAGAAATGTTGGGGCAAGATAGGAGGGTAAAGGAGGGAAATATTAGGAATATCAAGGAGTGAACATAAAGGAGAGGCAGGAGTTGTGGACAGATAAAGAAACAGCCAGAGTCTCATATAGCCACTTAAATGCGATTGCTTCATACTATAGTTTGCTACAACACGCGATATTTGCATTAATGGACCGACCCCATAGACTAGGAAGTGAAAAGGGCTAGTCAGAGGAGGGGGGAGAGGGAGTCACACAGAGAGGGTTCTGTACAGCAGGAGCTACGGAGGATGTGGGGGGTGGGCCCCATAGGCGAACCGTGTTATCGTCACTGGCTGATGCTAACATATGCATATCCTTAGCATTCCAGGCCACACTACGGGAGTTTTATATTGCTTACTTATCATACCTGGTATGCAAACATGTATATAATGCCCCACGCTATCCTTGATGGTTCACGTTGAGGAAGAGACTAATACAAGTTACTCTTGTTTAATTATACCCCAGAGATATACAGGCCAGACTATGAAAACGTAATAAGACGATATAGTAGATATGAAACACAGGGATAACATCCCCGTAAGGAATATTATATTCACATTTACAATCACACAGACCCCCTCACTAATCTGCATATATATAAGATAAATAACCTCTATAGCCCATACGATTCAAGCATCAAGGGCTATAGCCATTAATGCCACAGGTAGACACCATAAAAACCTTGGAAAAGAGAGCAGAAAGAGACAACACGGAGAGTGCAGTTAGTACTGCCTACCTGTTGACAGTTTGTGTATGCCCATGGAGGACCTCAAGCACACGACCACTCTCTCTATGCCATATATAAACATTGCAGTCTACCCATCCCCCCCTGTCAATGTGCTGACTCCCCTCATTCTCCTTAGTATCAGGCTTTTACCTCCTACCACCCCCTGGTGTTCCCACACTAGGTGATCTTTTTAAGTCAGGCTGGACCGCCTCCCTCTCACTAGTGCCCAGCTATAAAGGCAAGCCTGGTATATACTCATATGCTATTCCCCCAGGCCTTTCTCTACCATTACAAAATGCTACCTCCCTCCACAACCTTTACCCAATATATTCAGGTCCCCAATCTACCTTCACTACCACTGGCTATAAACCTATCATCACTGCCTCCAAAGCAGGAGCGAATGACATACTGGCCTTGATGTTGGCCATAATACTTTTTCACTAGCCTCCTAGTTATAATGTCCCACAGGTGTATTTCCTGTATACCCCCATACATGTTAATGTAATAGGAGTAGAGATAGGAGTAGGAATAGGAATAACATTAGTGATAGTAATAGTAATAGGAATAGTAATAGGGATAGTAATAGAAACATGAATAGTAATGGTAATAGTAATAGTAGAAATAATAGTAATAGTAATAGTAATAGTAATAGTAATAGTAATAGTAATAGTAATAGTAATAGTAATAGTAATAGTAATAGTAATAGTAATAGTAATAGTAATAGTAATAGTAATAGTAATAATAATAGTAATAGAATAGTAGTAGTAATAATAAAAATGGCAGAAAGCGGGGGTTGGGGCATAAACATGTATGAGTAGGAAGGAGTATGCCCACCTCACTAGCCAGATTGATAATAATATATCGATTATTGGAGGATAGGCTCAGGGATGTAATGGAGTCGGTTTCCTTCTCACTGCACCAAGGCAAAGGTTTAGGTACATAATAACATAATAGGGTGTAAACATTGAGACCTATTATTTCAGGCATAATTGATATGATTGGTAGGTACCATATAACTCTCTGACGTTATAGTATATAAAAAAGGAAGGTAGCGAGATTTAGAAGAAATAAGGAAGGGGTAGAGTTGACTAATGGATAGGAGGATTGGCACCAAGGGGGGTTGGCCAGAGATACGGCGCATATACAGGAACCAATAGTTGCCATTAAACAACTAACTTTACACAGGTTGATGGGAGAGTCTTACTTATATAAAGGGGAAACAAACACATACCTGGACTGGGGCGAGCCGTCCATGGGATAGAAGCGAATCATCTTCTCATGGCACACGGCTATCATTAGTAACCCGTCTAAGGTTATGGCCATGTCACTGATACGGGCCCCACTCCAGGTACGAAGAAGGGTCCCGTCCAGCTCCTACCCCCCTGTTAGCTCTATGCTACCCCCTCCTCCTACTAGACACTAAATAGTACCCTACACTTAACAGACTATGGCTGTGGTCCATTACATACCGCAGTCCTTTAATTACCACAGCACCTCATATTATTATGAAGCGAATTAATACATTATTGTTTACAATATAAAAAAAGTTAAAAATGTGTTTGGATCTAACATTCTGGGCCAATATTGATGTAGGTAGCCTATAATAGTGACCACACACGAGATGAGTGAATGAGCATACACAACAGACCACTACCTAGCCACCCATTAGGTGCACCTACACTAGCATATTACAGTACTTACAAGCAGCATGCATGGAGAGACATGACAACACACACCCAAAGGTACGTTTTCTGGTCCAGAGAGGCAGACACAAAGCGAAGGCCATCAGGGCACCAGGCACAGACAGTGACAGAGTCAGTGTGACGATTGATGGTCACAGTGCTGGCGCCACTAAGGGTATTCCACACTTTGAGCCGGTGGTCGTTGGCACACGTAAGTAGCATGGTGTCGTCATGCCTCCAGGCCACAAAGGACACAGCGTTGGTGTGTCCCCGTAATGTAGTAAGAGCACTGAAGGTCTACCCAGGGTACCCATGCAAAACTTAGTATAGCAAGCCCCTAGGTCTCCCGCCATCCTTGGCCCCTCTTTCTCCTTTCTACCCTAATATACAATTTCTTAGTGTCTTGCCCTAATGCCTTCTCTATTTATACATAGATCCTACTTTATTATATATATATACCATTATTCCTTATAAGTATAGCCACTATTTGCACCCATTCATAAAGAAGGATATGATTGTCTCTAGTAGTTCAGGTGCTGCCATGGCCCTAGTACATAGCCCCACACCTCAACGCATGGAAATACCAGAATAGAGAACCAATACAGTCATATAAGAGATAGTGCATGGGGTAGGGCCACCTACATGCAGGTCCCATAGTATACAGGTGGTGTCCTTAGAGGCTGAGGCCAGACGTGTACCGTCATGAGAGAAGCAGGTATACCATACCTCGTCAGTGTGGGCCGATAGTACATGGATGGTAGTAGTGGGCAAGGTGTCTCTGGGGCAGACCATATATAATGTCAGTACCATGGCGTCATTATGAGGTACACCTTAAGGTAATACTTAAATATATGACCAGCCCATTGGCCTAGAATTAGATCGACCCCTAGCGTCCCGAGAAAGGCCAACTAAGGGAGATAATGAAGATTGACAGGAGAGTATGAATACAAATAGTAAGGATAGTCAATATATGTGCATAGTGTGAGTGAAATAGTTGGTTAGGATATTTATATAACTGAAGTGTAGACTATGACATACAAGATGGTATAGTCTGAACATCATCTCTCCCACCTTCTGGATATCCTCCATATACAGGAATACTCGCTACCATAACGGAAACCAGCATATAGCAACCACATAGAGGGCGTTACCTGGCACACATATGGTCCACCAGTAAATTGGGGTAGACTTCCTGGGTGTTGTGATACATGCACTGCTGTCGCTGATGGGCTAGGGCCTGGTGTAGCAAGGTATCCAGTCGGCCCTCCGCCACCATCTCATTGGCTGGAAAGTACTCTATGGGGCCACAGTCCCTTGGTTAGTCTTGGTTTGTACAACTACATGCAAGGCTATACAATATGTTCAGAACCATCTTATAACATAAAATATTTTATTTAACCTTCCCCAATGCTCTCCCACGGTTGTTACTATCTACCGTATTCTCCCTAGCTCCTTGTCGCTTTCTCCTGCTAACCAGTAATTCCTTGCATAAAGATAGTTATCGTCACATATACCCATCAGACATTACTGACACTTTCTCAGACAGCAATAGCTACAATACTTCTCACTGGCTGTTAGGTGTGATAGTGCGGATTGCTGTAGATAAAATGATACACTATGACCTTCAACTCTGAAGAATATTATCATGTCCACCAGATAGAGGATCATTGGTGCATATGATCCAGTCACAATCTACTTTGATCCTCCCAGTTGTTTCCCATTGTACCCGGGAGCCCACCATATTCCTTCCTAGCCTATTATGGTACATATACCTGGTGGGAATGGTAACAGCTTAGCCCTACCATCTACCTTGTAGTGATTTTAGCAGCTTAGCCCTACTACCTCCTTTGGCTCCATCCCACCCAGCGGTGATCCTGAGATCCTCTTCGTCTTTGCACATCACCAAACTGCAAGAGGTAGCCGGTTAGAGAGAGTACCTCTTGTATGGAGCCCCCTATCACAGCCACAAGTAATATGTATATGTATGGGTGGTAAATGGATGTATATGTATGAGTGGTAAATGGGCACAGGAATGCACACCCCTACTATTGGGTCTGGCCCTAGTAGTGGGCGGGTGGTGATAATGGGCTGGGGAGGAGACAGGTACCTGGTGAGGGGGTGGACACGATCGTGGTGGATATCGAGGGGAGTGAGCTCTTCTCGCAGGCACGTAAGGGCTTCTGTGACCTGACGACGCTCCAGGAGCTCCAAGTATTGCTGTTCCAGGATGAGGAACTTGATGCTCTGCCAGGGGCTATTGATTAGCCTCCCTTGGCCATTCCTCTGTCACATCCTACTGATATGGTACACAGCCCACCCCATACGATATTCCTATACTATACACATCTCTCTTGTCAATAGACCCTTCCCACTTACGAACCCAGTTGTTTCCTTAGATGCTCACCCCCCACCCCACCTCCCACGCAGCAACCAGTGTCCACCTTCAAAGTAGTGGAGCTGACTATAGGGAGAGTAGCCATAACCTCATTCCACTGGCCTGCCAATACAGCCGCACGAAACTTAACCACTCTAGGGGCTTCAAGGGGGCATCCTGATTCGTTCTCCAATAGATCGGCCGACCGCCTGGTGGCAGACCATATTGTAAGCCTTGCATGAATTAGCTGAGGTGATAGGACAACATATAATTCCAATAGCCAACAACAATAATAGAGGCAGTCTCCACGTGCTTCAAGATGTATGACATAACTGCTTGACATGAAATGCCACATCGTTCTTTTAGTAATGTCATGCAGTCCTTTTAGTAAGACAAAGAATAAAAATTGGCTGCCAGCAGACAAACCTGACACTACAGAAGGCATTTGACAAAAAGAAATGTACACTACTAAAAATCCATGGTCCCTTCAGCACAATACATGATATAATATATACATGTTATATTACGTACATGTCATGTCATAATATATACATGTTAATAATACATACATGTTATAATACATATATGTTATAATACATACTACCCACTCTATGCCTCATCCACACATAACAAGTAATCTATAGATCACACATACAATATGGAAAGTGGTCCAGGCATATCAGTCATCAAATCATTAATACTCTTCATGCATTCCAGGTTTCAATATTAAAAACACTACTATGGCATTAAAGCACCTCCCATGATATCTTAGGCCTTTATTAATCCCTTGTATATATTAAACTATACATGTTGACGCCATACACATGACTATCGCCATAGATATTCCCAAATATACCACCCCGGTGCCAAGTCTATTCCAGTATAAATATACCACACCAATATATCTAAACGTATTTATTTTTAAATACGGGTTGGCCTCATATGACCCCCATCCTTACACGTACCAATAACACTGACCTACCAAGCATAAACATATCTATAAGACTCTATTCAAAGGAACCTTCATAAAAGAATAGCCCAAGTCTATCCGTGATATTTCTTACCAGCACGCTTGTTTATAACTCTTACGTGCCGCTACTACATTCACCAAGGTTGCCCCAACCTACCCACCTGTAGCCCATGGCACGTATGGACTGAACCATCAACCGCACTACTTGCTCCTGCCATACTGTCCCTATGCCTTCCATGTTAATATAATGAATTGTATGTCCTACAGCTGTCTTAATAATTACTATGGAATGTGGATACACACGTGTATACATAGACAGATTCATATGGGTAATGTGGCATCATGCATATTCGTATCTACATATATAAAAATAATCAACACAAACATATATCTCCGAGCAAATATATCTTATTGATACATGCACATATGTACAATGGGCTAATGGAGTAGCGAGGAGAGAGTGGTAAACTGGTCAATGAAAAGGACCCCAAAGGAGGCCATACTTGCGGCATTGGATGTATTGGAGCTATTCATGGTGGTGGCTGTATCCTTTTGGCTCAAAGGCAGTGTTCCGTCCCCGTCCTGCCGATAAGCAATGTTCACATGAGTTATACGTAGTCCTAGGCACAGTGCTGGGTTAACCTGTCTGCATGAACTACCCTACAGTCTTCTAGATGCACACCACTATTGGGCTGCTTCTCATAGATTAAACAGATAGGTACACCATACTAAGGTAGTGGGGTCATACTTCCTCCCTAGGTTGGCATATAGCTACACCCCATCTACACTCATGCAGGCCGGTTGACTTCCTCGGTATTAATTGGGTGATTGATTATTACCATATATTTCATGGGACCAGGCCATACCCTCAATATACATGCTACCAGTTAGTTATATGAACCCACCAGAGGCATGCCAGCACTTACCATATCTCGTTTCATTCTTTTATGCGGAGGAGAAGGCGAACCACTGTCACCATTGCCAGCTGTGACAAAGGAAAGAGTGAGGTTGGAAGGGATGAATATGGGTAGTAAGCAATAAAAATACCCCTACCAATATGCAATAGTCCAGGTCATCAAGTTTGTCATATATATATACAAATGATAAGTGGACTAGTAATAACTTCCATGTCCATCCTAAGCCCTCCCTTTATCATCCTTATTATGGGTGATCACCTTATATTAGATGATACCTACAGACCCTAATACCGTGAGACCGTTATAAATTAACCAATGACTTCGTTTGGCTCCTGACTGACATACCGTGGGAAGGCATGAAAGAAATTTCAAACCTATATATTCAAAGGGGTAATCTTGAATAAACCAAATAGAGAGCAGAAAGACAAGGGAGAAAGGCGTACAAGGAATAACGCTATGTAAATGACAATCATGGCCCAACATAATAGGAAACCATTAAAAACTCCATCAGACCCTTCGAGATACTAGAAAATAAATATTAAAAATTATTTCCAAGCCATCGAATATTAAGACCTAATTCGTAAAAAAGATGTTTTGAGGGGTGATTTTGTTGTAAGTACTTAAACATTATTCAATACAGGGGCTAGGCGTGTATGCCACTGCTTCAAATCTTCAATCTCAATATAGATATATACTATAATGGATAGACATAGTACAATCATCATAAAAAGAACACCACTCACCAACTACCATGGGTATGTGGTGACCCCAGGCCAGGCTTAACTGGCGGTGACGGGCCCTACTATGACCACACACAATTCAATCTTCTTCCCTTCTGGTAAACCTAACCGAATAGATAGTCTCGGTAGCAGGGGCTGTCTATACTATGTGAATGCCAATTATTTCAAAAAACGAGGTAGCAGATATATCCTTCATGGCTGATACAATATTATGGTGTATGCATGAGCAAGGTTGAACTATGCCCTCTCACTTGCTGGATAGCCTTTGCTATGCTTACTCTTTTCGCCTTGCTTGATTATTTCTCCTGCTTACCACAAAACACCTCTAGTCCTAAGCCACCATATATGTCTTGTATACATATGTGTGCTTTTAACGGTCTATTTCTGATATTTATGCCTGTATAATTATATACGTATATATGAAACTATTGTACATATAGGGGGAACTAGGTGTATACTATAGCAACAGCATGCTATCTATACGACTATTGAAGTGCCAAGCATGCACTCAGGTCTTGACAAATAACACTCCTGCAATAAATTTAGTCGAAACCTTGGTGGTTTTGAAAAAGTATTAATGGGTCTAAATTATTTTTACTCCAATATTTCAGTGTTGGGTTTAACTCCAACATCTCTCTTTAACACACTAACATGAGCAATCAAGAGCATATCCTTTGGACAGTCTAGTGGCTGATATTTTACATATAAAACCCATCGTGGCAAAGAGTAATAAGAGGAAGTTATACAACAAATCAAAGTTCAATAAATAACTTTAGCAAATCTAAAAAAATGCTCGTACTTTAATCCTGACCAAACAACAAGAACACCTTATGGTTCTTAAAGTCAAGTGGAAGACAATAGCGCAAGAGTACATAGGGATACAACTAAGGGTGAACAACTAAGAGTTAATTTGACAGTTTATAATAGGAATTTATATCATTCGTAGGAATGAATTTTACCTTGCTTAGAGACCACTTGACACCCGTGGTCGACGCAATAAAATTATATATTAACATACCACGGGGACCATTAATATCTGCAAACCATAGTTTTTCGTGGCCAAGTATATAATATAATAGCTATTCATACTACACTTGTCTTTTGACATCACGACTCAGTATTTATTCTGCTATCAAGTATTGGTTCTTCCAGGAGCCATTATTTTTATCTTCCAATAATTACTGCGATCGTCATATAGGAATTTTTATTATTATTATGCCAGACATACCGATTGGAGAGTTCTAATTTATATAGTACAAGGTGTCTATTAGTGGGCTGTCATTTTTACATATTTCTATTAGCTAATAGAATTTTAACCCTTATTGTTTATTCCTATTGGCTACTTTTAATGATAATTTGCAAGCCTGTTGCCTGAAACTTAAATTGACTCGGATCTTGTGTGTATCCTCCCAAAGCAATTGAACAGCAGTTAAATTTATAATCTTGAAATAGCATAGTCATAAAATCCTTTCCTAAATCTGTACCATATGTGTACAAATTGATTTGGTAGCGGACTTAATTGTGTGAATTATTACGTAAAATTACTATAGCCCCGTTGTCATTGTATACATTATTATACTACTATATCCATCTCATAGTAGATTAACCTAAGTGCAAAAGCGCAATTCTTTACACGTATGAAGGCAGTAGGTTTCTAAATAACCCTAAGCCACTAAACCATTTTGACTACTAATGTACCCTACTTCTCTACTATAGCTCATAAGTTGTGTTGCAAGCAGATTTCTGTTTTTCATGATTTCAGATACAAATGTGTAGTCCGTAGTAATATAATTCATCATCATGTTAATTTCCAATTATTTGGAATTCCTAGTAGACACTACAGAATTGCAGAACAACCTATTATTTGCTGAGACGAAACCCAACCATATAGACGTATGCGCAGATTGAAATCCAATTATACAGTTTGTACGGTTTATCTGTTTAGCAAAATCTCTCTTTTTTGACATCATTGAATATTTTCAAAAGGACAACTATTATAGCTACCATGTGCCCCAATAGGATCCGTTAGTGAGCTAGTATATATTTTTTACACTGGTTGCAATTATGTATAAATATAAATGCAGTAGCGTTCGTAAGAAGGCAGCTCCACAAACCAACTCCTATGGCAGTGAAAGAACTACGTCTATAACCGGCCAGTTGCAGCTAAACTAGATTGAAATGCTCTCCAGAATCTAGAAGAAAACATTTATTTAGGAATTAAAAAGTAATTGGAAACCCCGAAGCCCGTGATCAAGTCAATAAAACTACCCCAGATTGCTATAAGTTGGATGTGCTACAATGTTGCAATGTTATTACTAGAGGGCGTGGGAAGAGAAGCCACACTACGTTGAACCTTCAATAAGCTTTGGTTCTGACTCTTGTCTAGTTCATAAAGTTTCTTTTTCCTGGTTTAAAAGTTGAAAAAATTATCCTCAGGAATAATCATTTTTAATAAACAATTAATATGTATTGAGAATTATCTTTGATTATTGGCTTAAGCCCGCTTACTGTGGCCAACACCAGACTTATACTAGTTGTTGCCAGGCATTACATATTTGGTAAATGTGTGGTCTGCCTTGTGTCATGCTCATATTAAAGGTATATTGGTAACCGCTACTAGGGCAAAAGGCATGAAGACAAGATACTAACAATAAGTTGTACTGATACAACAAAATTATATGCAATGATACATGGTTCTGTACACTGTTCAGTTAAACAATTAAAAGCCCATCGTTAATGTGGAATGCTAATTGAATAAAAGTACGGCACATAGAAATGCGATTAAAATTTACAATGCAGGATGCAGGTAGCCTCAATAAACCAATTAATATATTGGACGGCACTGGCATTAACTAAAACTTGTTTTTACGTCATAAATAAATATACAATCATTTATAACACTTTCTGAATATGTAATGATATATCTATTGACATGTCTGAGCATGTAATAATGCACAAAATAATTATGCCTAGTAAGTAAATTGTAATTTGTTTGATATATTTTGGCAGTATCTATTAAAACGTTTTTACTCCTCCTTTGGTATACCACTTGTCCTTCTTATCTATCACAAACCTAAAACAATATTTATTCGAATATATCATGATATTCAAACTGCTATTTGCTATTTTCTATTTTATATATAAAGGATTATCTACTACAACAAGGAAGTAATTTTATGGGCCTATATATATATCTGGACACACGTGCAATTTCTTTTTGGTGATTACAATAAATATCCATTTATATATATTAATAAGTACACGGATTTTGTTATTCCTGTAAAAACGTCCAAAAAATTAATAAGATAATTCAAATATATTCTTGTATAAACAGAGTGGTCTAGGAAGAATGATTAAAATTAGTTATACATAAAAGAAATTGACACTCATGGGTATTGATAAATAGAGTAGTCCAAAATCTAAATGGTCGGCTAGTGGTCAAAGACTTCTGTATAACTGTAGGATTTAATCTGATATACATATTTAAGCTACACACTCTTTGAAACAATGACGCAACAAATAATGTCGGCAAGTATTAATAATGCGTTGTTGTATAAACCACTATACTCATAATTGGCGTCTTTGCAGCTTACTATAATACTTATGTATGCGATGCGATCTTATACTCGAGATTCAATAGTTTAGTTATATCCCGTATGACCAACTGCGAATAATTCCTAAATTTTGTTTTAAGCAATTGCTCCAGTTATGGACCGTAAGGAATTATAATCAGTTTTGCACAATCCGTTATAGTCGGGGTTAAGCTTTAGTGCTACCATAAGATATTAAGCTACATTACCCTTTACAGACATTTTTTGTAAGCTAACAAGCAACTGTATTGTTTCTGTTTGTAAGCGATTAATTATTAAACAATTAGTTCATAATTATATACTAATGTATATTTTCCTGTTTATGCATGTTTTATACTTACAGACATCCTCGGTAAAATAGCAAGCAACATACACAAAAGTAAAAAATAAAGGAAAAAAACTCGGAAAGCAATGGCATGCAAGAAATTGGCATGGCATGTAGGAGGCTTAAATATAACAAAGATAAAACCATATGTGGAATACATATATTGTGATAATGAAAATAAAAAATAAATCTTTATGAGTAATATTTTAATAAAAAAAACACATAGTTATTGTATATTAAATATGGAAGCAAAAACAAGTGCATAAGCACCCGCTACATACGGCCATATATATATATTATTATTATTCACAAGAAACATCATAAAAGTTAAATAAGCAATCATTATATTTAGGCATCCAAGCATACCATGTTAGGGTTGTTTAAACCATATCACCTCAAGCTATATAAAAGGGAAGAACGAAGTGTGGAGTTGACTACATAGCTTAGTGATTTAATTCTTGAAAAAGGGTTATTATAGAAATTCAAGTATGATGTCTCGATAATATTTACTTTTGACTGCAAAATGTTTCTGCTTACTAAATTTCAAACCAAGGAGTGCAGATTGCCCAAGACACAGTAATTATTGATTCTATTCACTACTATTCCTCCAAACCTTCATATACACAAGCACGACGTGAAGTATTTTCTTTCTTGTTTAACTACATAAATTAACTACCTAAAGGAGAAGGCATGCTAATTTTGTGGGAATTTATTTACCTGTTCATCCTCCAAGTATAAAGAAAACATTGACAAAGGCTTTGTCTTATCACATTCACATAAGTATAACTCATTGTCCACACACAGTTTACAATAGATTAAGAAATAGTCTACCCTCTAGAGTAAGCTAGAAGAACCTATGATTGAAAGCTCTCCAGAGACACCTTATCGTTTGTTTGCAGAATATGATGTTTTCGCGGCATAAATACGAAAAAGATTTTATGAAAGCATAACATATAGATCAATATGTTCGGCCGTGGCTAGCAGGTTATATATGATCCGTATTTCTCATTTCCCCTTCACTATAATTCTTAAGGTACTCCATTCTTAAGTTACATTACAGTATTGCAAAAAGACAAAAGTGTATTGCATATATATAAATTAGAACAACCCTTACGCAAACCAAACGATCACCTATAAAGACAATACATATAAAGGCGTCGAATAATCCTAATGGTTTCATCAATGAAAAATTACGGCGATGCAAATTTAATCAGACTTTATATTTTCACTCTGTCAACACTGATCTGAAACTTTTATCAATATAATAATAATAATAATAATAATAGTACCCAAATAAACAAGATTAACCAATTGTTATTATGAGCCACGTACTGGGACTAGTCTGAGGGCCACTATTATTTATTATGACCCATTTAGCCTTAATAAGATGGTGAGGGAGTGACAGTTAACAATGCTGCTAGAGCCCTGTGTTGCAGGTATGACTATAGTTACTTGGGATAATTAAGGTGTTAAGGATATGCTAGGATATAATAACTTAAAGGTAATAATTGCGATCATGTATATAATATGATGGTGCTAATAGTTCTAGTAGGGTTAGAATATTTCTGCCTTAAGGAATTTTGAATTACGCATTTGACTCTTCAGGATTTGAATGATTTTATCAGAAATGGATTAAGCTTTTAGACAGTCAATTATGTCAAACCCGGCCGAAACATGGCAAAACAGGATTTATCATGTAATTGCCTGCTCATTTGCTAAAAGGAGCCAAACATAATCTTGAAACACAGCAGTTGGATAAAGTTTTTATCATTAGGCTAACAAACCAATTATAAAGGATCACAACAAATATCTGTACACAAATAATCATAGTTTATTCTATTAGGTTGTCCTGCTTACTAGAAATACAAACGCAATACAATTCTTTGCTTCATTGCGTTATAGTATACAATAGTTATCTGGTGTCCAATACGTATAGGTGTTACATAGAGAAATATGGGCATTATAAAGGATATTTGTGGAAGGAAGCTTATGTCCAAACAATTGGCAGAGGCCGAGTTTCCCTTGTACACTGTAGCAGTTACCCCAGACAACCAGGTGATAGTAGGCGGCGGAGGAGGAGGGTCAAAGACTGGTGTACCCAATGGTCTGGTAGGTGTTGGGGAATGTTTTAGACTGACATCCTCTAGATTCATTATATGGTACTTCGTTTCGGTATGGTTGTTTATATCTTATGTCTACAGGACGCTTACTTATACCTCGCAATAAAAATGTTTGGATAATTTATGGACCTGAGGGTTCTTGTGGTTTTAACCAGCATATTAACACCTGCACATGCCATCACCTTAATATTTTTGTGATGAATGTATTATGCTTTAATCTCTTATTATCATTTATCCGTTATAAAATCAAGGTCCGAGCTATAGTATTTCCTTCCTCTAACTCTT
This sequence comes from Ichthyophonus hoferi, assembly GCA_002751075.1. Classification (NCBI taxonomy): domain Eukaryota; class Ichthyosporea; order Ichthyophonida; family Ichthyophonidae; genus Ichthyophonus; species Ichthyophonus hoferi. Next base: position 91,637 of record NAOQ01000107.1, on the reverse strand, counting down.
TCTCCCCAACCTCTAGTTAGTATACAAATGGGATACCGAGGCAACGTTAATAGCAAAGCTGGATACCGAAGACCATGCTGTTATGAGCATGACTCTACACCCAGAGGCGAGTTCCCGACTGGAGTGATATAGAGAGGTGTACATGGAGATGATATAACCATATACAGATGCCCACATATACACGCTCAAATATATAGAATGCTTACGTGGTCATACTCACATGGTGTCTCTCTTGATTAACAGACGCAAGCATTATAAACCTGTTAGTGTGTATATAGGTATATAGGGTACAAGGTAGGTTCTGAGGTGTCAGTGTGGGGCCACAGGGTGACACAGTGCTGGTTGGAATGGACGGAGTGTGCAAGGTTTATAGCATGACCAAGGAGTATGTCCTCTCGTCATTTTTTCTTATTCATTGGTTTGCTTTCTACCCTGAATGTCTGTTATAGCCAATAATGCACAGGGCTGCGAGCTAACACCTATCTATCTCAATCTTCCAATGCAGTACTGTCTTTCTGACACTATGAGCTATACCCACCTATCTTTTTCCATGTATTTCCTTAGCAATTTAATGCTATCCTTGTAGTTTTATGGCGGTTCATGCAGTAGTAATATTGGTGCATAGCTGTAACTTCTGTTTATATTAGTGTTTTAGTTGGTACGTATATGTACTTGCATTTGACCCCTCCTCCCATCTATTGTCAATGGCATCTTAAAGAAGGTGTGACGATCTATTTACCATAGCCCAACGCTGATTGGTATATCCCAGAGAAAATTTATGTGTGTTAGTTTCCATTGGTAGGCCTAGGATGTTTCATTTTCATTGGCGTTGGTAAGTGACTCTGATATAGGTGCACCCTTTGGCAGAGTGCCTGATGAGACGTCCAAAGACAGTAAGGAGACTGTAGTGGAGAAAGATGATGGGAAAGACAAGAAGGTAATTGGTTGATAGTGCTTGAAAACCATAGTGATGTTTAATATACTTTTGTGATTGGTCATATATATCTGTCCATCAAACGTGTTACATATTTCCGCATAGACAATTGTTCCCTAATAAATAGCAATTTTTAGATTTAAACCTCACAAATACTACTGTAGAAGTGACCAATCCGATGATTTTTCTTGTTTTCTTTTAGAGTATTATATATGTACGTGCAAGAATAAATGGAGGTGGTAGGAGATAAAGATAGTCATAGCTATATACAAGGTTTTTTACCAATGATAACCCAGATGGGCAACCGATTAAAATGTATATGAGCCAGCCGTTTTCTAATTCCCCTAAATATAAATATATAATCTTAAATGCTTTTATTGACACGACCAATTTCTCACTTTATTGGTGGCTGGGAATCAATGAGAGGTATAAGAGGAGAAAGATATACAGATAAGTACAGCTAGATCAATAGCAAGGGATGTTAGCCTATGTGTGCGCCAATCAATAAGGGAGTGTGGTAGTGTAAGATCGAATGTGATGGGTGCTTTAAAACAGTAAAGGGTCCTGAATTCCACGGCCATGAGGCAATTTGTATAGCAAAGCACGATAATTATTGATGTAGACACTAACCTGTGTACACATGTTATGCACATGTGTGACAGGGTGTGATTTCTGGCCATACATTAATATTACACTAGATGGACCGGATATTGGTTGGCCCGAGATGGATACTTGCCTTTGACCTATAATGGTAGTATATGAAGTGCCTATGAGGTTATAATGAGAGGTGGCCGTGACTATGAAGGACAACAGCGGTCATTTGATTGATGCACACCTTAAGCAATTCAAAAATCTAACCAATAACCTCGTTCAATTTAGACCATACCTCTTCATTTGTTGTGACAGTTATTCCTTTTTATTGGCTTATATTTGGACCAATATTTGCCTCTATTGGTAGATACGCATTTATTGACCAATCATATGCACAGAGTGAAGATGAGAAGTCCGAGCCAGGTGTAGAAGATGTACCCGGTAATCCCCCCACACCCTTCACTGTCCCCCTAGAACCTATATATAGTAGGAGTATATATATGCATGATATCCGTTCAATCCACGAGAAGTATACGAGAGAGATCCTACATTTATAGGTAATGCAATTCTTAAGAATGGTTGATGACAGGGGCCAATCAAGAGGCTCTTCTTAGCAGAGCTATATATTCGTCAAGACCCTACCATCATCCAATCCCCACCTACCCTACTAACATCCTTTCCTAACCTGCCCTACCCTCAGTGTCTACACCCTCATTTCATTTGGAGTCTTCCCAGACAACTGACTTTAGTGAAGAGGAGCCATACCAGAAGGTACATTCTCCCTTGTCCCTCCTTCACCCTTCCCCTATTAATGTTCCCTTACCCCTTTCTGTCTTTTACCTTGTCACCAGCCCCTTTCTCCATATTCACGAGTGATTAACTGTAAGAGCCCCCTAATTATTGATGCTTTATCATCATGCTTTTCTATTGGTATATCTATCACCATGATATCTCTAGCCCGCCCATCATTGTGACTACACCTGTCCTTAATTGGTTTATAGCCAATCAGAACTGGCAGACTAACCACCAAGTAATAGCTGTAGCGTATAACTGGATCTATGACATATCCTTTTTTTCTTTATTCTTATCCCATCTGCTCTGTCTGTAGGTGGTTCGTCTCAACAAGGATGGCAGCCAGATCCTGACAGGTAGGTGCATGGCTAGGTGGTGCGGTCTGGCCTATATATAGATAGATAGATACATCTATACAGCGTCTTGTCGGGCATACTGCGGGTATGTTAGCGGGTAGCTACTATGACTATGCATGCTAATGTCCATAGCCCCTATGAGTCATAGTAGCCCGATGACATTCTATTGATACTGGCAGACCATCTCCTGTTATCCTGCCTGTAGATTTCATACTACCCTGTTTATTGTTAGGAACTGTCGATCTGTTAATATATTTGTCCACATTTATAAGCCCACATATATACATATACATCTATATATATATGTTTTGTTATGGGTGGCAGGCCATATGATCTATCTAGACACCACCCTGCATTACCAATAACCATAATAACCATAGCTGTGCAACGGGCATATGCCTGCCGTGAACTGTGACCCTACATTTAGGCCATCGTATCTGCAGTATCCTATCTAGCTTTATACTCGTATATTATTCTTGCTTGTTTCTTACCATACCTTTTCCTGCCTATCTACACCCCTTCTTTCTGTTACAGGCGGGGCCGATGGTATTGCAAGGCTGTGGAAGTGCAGTGACTTCACAAAGATTACTGTAAGTGTTCTGATAGGCTATTGGTTAGCATGGCCATGTCAGTTATGATAGGTAGTGGAGAGGGGACGAGGAAGGGATTGGTATTGTAAGAGTTAATATAGAGGGAGTATACTGACTGTCTATTGGTTTACAGGAGTTTACCGGGGCCAAAGGCCAGATCAAGTAAGGCCACTTGATGTACAATCCACCAATCACTTGGCTGTTTTATGTTTATAAGGACTATCTCTCCTATCTCTTTCCCATGAGTACCCGGGGCATATTTATTGTGGAAGGGGTACATATATACTACCATATACTCTATATACCTCTGCTTACTGTCCTCTCTCTGGTCCACTTCCCTCCAGGGATGCCTGTTTCCATCCCAATGGCAAGCAGATTGCCACCACATCCAGCACCAAGGATATTATCGTGTATAACATTGAGGACCAGACGGAGGTAGGTAGGGGGAGAGATGACATTGGGCAATATCATTGATAACCTGTGATCTGATTGCATAATAAGCCGCGCCATACCATAGCATTTAGGTGATTGAACTTGAGTCCTGGTCAGATGTGACCATGTAAGACTACTGACCCTTAACCCTATGCCCACTTTATATCTATATCTATATGTAGATTACCCGTCTTAGTTTTAAAGCCAACAATGTCGCCTTCAGGTTAGAGCACATCAGGTCTGTCCCTGCCCCCTATATATATGTATATATGTGTGTCCTGGTCTATTTACCTATACTATTTTTCGTTGCTTTGCTAAGTTCTTCCCTCGTACTGTCCCCCCCTGACTGCTGTCCTCCTATGATTGACAACCCGTCCTGGTTAGAGGAGGAGGAGATATATAGAGATTAGTGCATGGTTTGTTTCCACTGCCCCTTTGTATGCATGATCATTATACAATGAGGGAACTATTCGTGTCTGGCCCACCACAGACCAATCAAAGGTAACCCATGCCCCCTCTATCCATAGGTATCTGACCATAGACAGTGAGGTCTTCATGTTTGCCCTGGCTGTATGGCCCAATCAGCCTACCTATGTGGTTGTCTGGGAGACAGAGAGCTGGAAGGTTTTGAGACATGTGGGTGTATATATTATAACGTCAGGTTATGATTATATATAGCCTCTATAATATACAGTGTTATAACTTATAGCTGTACAGAGTCTAGTCTTCCTCCCCTTCTCTCTGGCTATGTATACAAAGATATGTTATTGTGCTACTTGCTGTTAGCCAGACTAGGGGTACATATATTGAGGGCCAGTGGTTTTAACCATCCACACTGCATACCCTAGTATTAGCATGTGATAGTGGTAGATCGAATGTACGGCTAGGGGCTAACCCTAGTATGTCCTGCCTGCAGGGCCTGGCTGACAAGGAGCTCTGCACTGCCTTTACTGTCAGGTGAGGGAAGGTACCGATGGGCCCATCTGTGCATTCTACCCTGTCCTGTATACTGACCTCACCCCTCCCTACAGTCCCTCCCATCAGTACATTGCTGTGGCTAACTGTCTGGGTACTGTGACCATCCTAGACACCCAGCACCTCAGGGTGAGCTTGTCCTCTTCTCTCATCGAATCACCTCTCTAGACTTTTTATCTCACTACCAGTCACTTCTTGGTATTTGTCTTACCCTGTTCCTTATCGTCGGCCCCTCTATCTTGCTACATTCATTTCCTCTATATGAGAGACCTTACCTAATTCCCCCATTTACCAGTACTTAATTTCCTCTATGCGTGCCATGATTCCTTCCATTTAGGTCACATACTTACTTATGGTGTCTCAGATCATCACCATGTAAGGCTTATCTAAATAGTGTCAAGACCCCAATCATGACCAATAGGGACTATACGTGGAGAGGTGGTCAATGGCTGTCCACTTACTTATTTCTATCTTATGATATACCTATTTTTATACAGCGGGGACAAATTGCACGTGATATTCATCCAATCTTTGTCACGGACTTGGCTTTCTCTTCAGATAGCTCTAAGGTGAGTGACTAGCATGTACCTAGTGCTGATTTATAGGAAGTTTGTCAGGGGAAGTGAGAAGGTTTATTTTTAATGTAATAAGTATGGGCCACAAACAGGCATGACCTAGATGGTTGTTGCTTTGCAATTTGAAATATTGTACAATGTGGTGGGGGAGTGGTTCTGCATCCCACACAGTGCATCATAGATTATCAATAATAGGCCGGCCTACTCAGGGCTTGGACTGCTTGGTTTATGCTCATAAACTGTCTGGTCTACAATGATTGGCTTCTATAGGGATGATGGATGCGTACAATAATGCGATTGGTAGATAATATAAGACCTGTCCCTCCCTTTTCTAGATTATTTAAGAAGGCCCTGGGTTCTCACTGGGACAATTATTTGGGATTGTCATGAGTGGCTAATACATGTAACCCCATATATTACAGTTGATTAGTGTCAGTGTGGACAAGCGGATAGTGGAGACTATTATTGACTTCTCTGCAGGTAGGTGGGG
>NAOQ01000107.1:59081-82204 GCA_002751075.1 Ichthyophonus hoferi | reverse complement strand
GACTGATGGTAATATTTATAACCCTGTTCTATTGTAGACGGTATAGATGCTTTGATGTGCTTTGGTGCAATTGTAGAGATTGCATAGTGTGAACGATCATTAAGCGGAGTTAAGCTATTATGTAAATGAAAACTATTATCGCTATCTAATGTCAGTATGCAATTGTCAGGCTTCTGAGTAGTAGTGCGATTTAAACTTTGATTATCGTTTACGAGAGCCAGTACTAAATTAAACATTACAATAACTATGTGTATTACATATATAATTAAGTGCTTAGTGTTTTTGTATATCTTTTACGAGAACTTCGTATTTTGCCACAGGTACCAATTCATGTATGAGCGGAATAACCGGGGGCTTTATTATTAAGTTTTGTTTTGTTTTATACTCCGTTTTATCGCCAATGCTAAATCTCTAGTTAACCCCAATATTGCTAAGTTCAATAACTTAAATGGGGCCAATCATAAATATTTGTATTAGCTAATCTAACTCATGATAGGTCAAAGAGACACGCTAGGATTATCTGATCTTACCACAATACTTAAATACTATTATGTCCCTATTTAGATGGTGAATTAACACATTTTCTCGTTGATGTAATAGTGTTCATATACTGAATACTATTACAAAAGAATCGATCTACTTATTATCTGGGTTTCAATCGAGCCTTCTTATTCATCTGTGGCTGGCGATCTTGTAACAAGATGCAATCTTAACTGCAACCCAATAGATTCCAACACTAGGCCTATCACATGTAAATAAACACATGTGGGTTTTAGCATAACCAATAACAAAACAATAACTGGTTTGTAAAAATCGACTATATAACTGCTATTTTTAATCAACACTTGATCGGTATATTGCATAACAGGATGCAAAAAATATATATTATATATAAAACTTAGCCAAAACTTTCATTGTATTGCAAATAACCAAGGATGGATATACACTACCTTTAATTGTTTTTTCGTATTGAATTAGCATTATAATTGGTAGGAATGTGAAGTACAAACCAAGGCTAGAACCACCGCATGCTCTGATGCGAAGGCGGTCTATTTGACTGGTGATAACTCACCAATAGATAACAATATAAGCACAATACATATGATACATATGCCTGGTTCCACTCATGTATACGTCTACCATTGGGTGTAATACAAAAGACGCAGCCTTATGGGAACATTTCACAACTAAATAAGGTAAAAACAGATTTCAGACGATCGACATCATAATCAAACACCCAAGCAACAGTTAATTCATTGTTTAAACTGTTGAGCCTGGGCCCTGACCCTCCGGGAGTATGTGTCGCGATCCTTCCTACAACCCATACCAGGTCAAAAGTCATTCTTGTTTGTTGAGTCAGACATTTCTTATGTCATACACTTATCTCATGGTTATAGTATAGTTATATAGCCAAAGCACATCGAGTAAACCGCTTTATACACAAGCATGAGAGGTAAAGGACAGCACCATAACAACACAACCATAAGCCATAAACCTACATGTAGATATGGTAGGCATCTGCCTGGGCTGGATCGTTGGGGTTGGGCTCAATCAATAAGTCCTGAATACCCAGAAGAATCTGTCACCCACCCCACCATAGAGCTAGTCAGTATTATCTCTCCTTTCATACTCCTATTATACGAGATATTATACACACAGGTCACATAGTTTAAAATATAACGTGTTGATTGTACACGAACCATAACAAATCGACAAAGCTCATTAGTAATGTAGACTTTCAATCCAATAGAAGTACTAAATTAGTCTAAATATAAATTACTACAAAACATGGTTACCAGGCCAGTGCTCATTCTCTAGCTCTATAATAATAACAGAGATGACGTACCTGTCGCAGGGTAATGGCAGGCTTCCAGTCCTTCTCAGCATCCAATAGGGAAAGACATACTGTTCCAGAGGGGAAGATGTTGGGGTGGAAGAGAGGGGGGACAAACTTACCTGGAGGTGTCGTATATATAACATTATTAAAGAGCCAATGAGAGAGGAAGTTAAAGAGAGTATCAACAAACTAAGGTAAAACAACAGGCACAGATGGTACAAACTACACTAGCAATATAGATATAGCAATGTAGTGTAGTGGTGTAGGCATACAGGAAACAGTTTCAGCTCGCACAATGATAATATCTGATGCAATAGTAACATAAGGAACACTAGAAAACAAGAGCAAGGATGGGGGAAATACGTCATAGCCTAGAAGATGACGTCACATGATGTCCTGCAACAAGCTTATTGATAGAGGTTGACTAATGACAACACAAAAACGTGTATAGAGGAATGAAAAGAGATGCTAGACATAAAGAGTGTAATGATTGGCTTACACTTGGGGGGGGCAGACGGGTAATCCTCCGTAAAGGTCACCATTAGCTTGTAGATACCTCCCTCCCAATCAGACTGCATCACAGAGTTGGGTTAGCCAATAGGCTATAGGTACTTCCACATATGTGCTCATAAAATAGAAATAAAAGACACAAATGATTGGCATTTGAAATTATAATGCGTGCTGGTCATTGAAAATGAAGGATTTAAATAGTAATAAACCAATGGGGGGGGGGGGTTAAAGAAAGAGAGAGAATGACATGGAGGAATAGGAGGACGCGACACTGGATTGGTCCTTGGTGATATTATAACATGATTCTATAGGCATGGCAGGACAATTACTATAATAGACCCATAGGGGCCTATAAATACCCGCTGCCCTATAATACCTATAATATACACATAAAGGTTATATATACACGATGTATGGATGTATGGTTCAATAGCATGAAGGCCAATCAGGGAATCTTACTCCTCTCTTCCCTGGAATCCCTGCATCCCAATAGAGGTCACCCAATCAGTATTCAACATATCACACATTAGCCTATATATGGTCTTATCAAGTGTCAGGTTTATTGGGCTAGCTAGCATAGTGAAATTATAAGAATAAAGGAATTGGTGTAGAAATCTATAGAATAATGTGGCACTATACCATTGGCTAATTGTCATTATATTGCGTACAAGGTATATGTTCAGGCCCCAAAAACAAAAACATTAAAAGATTGGTTGAGGATCATGACAGAATGTCAAGTATAACTTCGGAAAAATCACCCATATACATAGATTTAGAAGGGAAGAGAGGTAAGCACGTGTCATGTAATATCCTATTATAGCTCCAAGAGAATAGCTACAGCCTCTCCATATATGGTAATCCTACCTGGGAGGAAATAACATACAATGCAGTTTATATATATTGGCAGGTAATCTATAAGAAATAAGTATTAAAACACTATCCACCAATAGGAGTAGGTAGGTAGTCCCTCCACAACATGCTATCATAACCAATAACATATCGCCCCGTCCCTTGGTTACCACACCTTATTGGTCCTTCTAGAGGTCCTACCATATATAGTAGAAGGTAGAAGAACCCTTCAGATAAAACACAAAGGAGATTGTACCAGGCATATATCTTTATCACCCCCTATCCTTACAGTGTTAATCTTACCCCCTCCTTCCCCCATCATTAGACCAATAGAATCAAGGCTTACCACATTCCCAAGTCATAAGATCCATAGTGCCGTCCGTCTTTTTAATAGGATGAGCCGTGAATCCCTAAGAAGAGAGCCCTGGTTAATACCTCCTTCTCCATCTCTCTCTCTCTCTCACACCACTATTTATAGTAATTAGTGGCCTGGTCTTACTGCCTTAATAGTAGTGTTAATAATACCAACTATGTAGGGCACAACTGGACACGGCAAACATATCAACAAAATAATAATAATAATAATAATAATAATAATATGCTATTTCTAGAAAAAAAGCTGTAGAATATATTTATAGAGCCGGCCTCCTCACTCTTCACTCTCATTGTAATACCTATCCTGTCTCGTGTTTCTCCTTCTCCATATACTCGGTCATCATAGGACCATAATAACTAAACTGAGATATTATTATGGAATGTAATAACACACTTGGTGCCAGTTCAAACACAACATAAGGCAAACACTAACAGTCTGACATGAATAACAGGACAGGATATAGTCTCACTATAGCTATATCTAACAAATAAATACTAAATAATGCCTTATTCTTACACTATTATACTACTATATTACTATACTACTATACTATTATACTTATACTATTATACTACTATACCATTGTACTATTATACTCACATATGGATGGTCCTTCCTCCAAGCCTTCCGCTCTTCAGCGAGGCGACTCATAGCAATTCCAGCCATAATATAGAACAATAACGAAGACCCAAACACCAGTACAATTCTGGAAACAAACCAATGTACGATATTAAAGTAAAAATAATATAATAATAAGGATCGAGTAGTTAGACGGGCAGGCCATTAGTGGCCTTAGATCAATACGTCATATGACCATATGCAGACTAAGAGAACTAAATATAGTAATTATGTAGCCACTCTAATATGGAGGTCATAGTGTGTAGAAATAATAATTATAATAATAATAAGTTACTATAGTAATCTTATTATTACTATTGGTATTATTAGTATTATTATTAGGCTTAATAGTACTAATAATAGTATTGGTAATAGTAATCGTAGCAAACAAACATAAACATAGTAATAGCATTAATAACATAACATTATTGACTATTAACATGGCCATCCCTACCGACCCTCTCCGACCCCTCCTCCTGCAGTTACTAGATATTCAAGCTGAGAGGGCAGTGACCTATACACTATTTGATAGGTGAGAGAAGAGGGAAGGTTGCGGTACTTAATGAGGCTACTTATTGCTTAATACCTCTAGAAAGTAGTATAGGCCTTATTTTAAAGGGGGTGACGTGGGAGAGAGAGGGAGAGGGAGAGAGGGATATCTATGAGTCTATTTACATATATCACCGGGCTCACTCCCTTCTCTCCTCGTTAAAGAGGGTACCAGGAGTACATGGCCACCCATCCAACCTATGACTTTGAAGCTTACAGGAAGCTGGTTGCCTTGGTTGCCGAGAACTTTGCCGAGCTCTCAGAAAAGGAAAGTATCTCATGTTTCTTGTTGCTCCCCCACATATATATATCTATATGTACTCTGGAATATACTTATAGCATTCTTTCTCAGCCATAACTACATGCCACTATACCACCTACATGCTATTTCTTTTTCAATTGTGTTTATACTTCAAGATATGATTAGTTATTATAAATATACCCTTTGCTTTCTTTGCACATATCCACATTAAAATGCCCTGGCTGACTATGCATCTAAGAATGTTTGATTAAAAAGTCAAGATTAGCGAATGCCATAATTAATTGGTAAGTGTCCAATACTATGCTACTGTTCTTTGACCAATGTGAGGTCATATATACAGGTACGCAGCATATCCAATGAGATTGACAGGCTGGGGAGAAGTGACCTCTCACAGACCATTGGCCACATGCAGGAGTTAGAGCGGCATAAGCTACAACTGGTATGACGGGGAAGGTGGAGAGGGAGTCATAGACTGGAATGTACGGGAGGAGTTATGGGACGGCATGTTTAAGGCTATTGCTGGGGTTATGACCCGGAGCTCTCTATTTATTAATAGTAATAGTATAGCTATATGAACCTTGGGAGGGAGTATAAGGAACAATTTCCTTTGTGATGTTAACCCAATAACGATGTACCTTTTGTATAGACGGTCGACTATCAATTGGCTGGTAAGGCCTATCTGGATGAAGAGGTGGCCACAGATGATAGGATCAGAGACCTGAAGAGGAAGTAAGGGCTAAGGGAGCAGGGGGTGCTGGGTAGTGCATATGTGTAAGGCTCCAGTATAGGGTAGAAAGTAGGTGAATAGTAGGTATATAGTAGGTACATAGTAGTTGAATAGGGTGATTGCCTGGTTTAACTGCAGACCATAGGCCCATGGGTAGCACGACAGGATGGGACTCGTCCTCCATGTCTAGCTTGGTTAATCTATATGATATCTCTCCAATTGGAAAATGATAAGACTATTGCAAATTAAGAAAGTTGGGTCCAGTGTAGCCTGGGTAGATTGAAGAGATATGATAGAGGTTAAGATGACATGTTACTAACAAGGAACCAATCAGGTTGGGGCAATTGGTGGCCTCCATTACTGTGTTGACCAATGAGTTAAGGGATGAGATTACCGACGAATGATTATTCTTCAAGCCCCAGACAACGTGTGTGTAGAAAAAAGGTATTATGGCTATCTAGTTGCTAGGCAGAGTTGATATTGCTGCTGCTATGTAAGAACGAGACCTTTGTGGGTGACAGTGGACACGGCCCTCTGAAGGAAGGATCAATCTGCCTGACCCCACATATCTATCATCCTATTTGTCTGTAATATAATATCATTTAGGTAAACCAGTTACATTCTAGTGATTTAACTCACAGGCTACATGATTGGATTAGGAAGCATTATATAAATATTAATGACCCTGGACAGATGATTGGAGAGGTGGTGAACACGGTTATTGATGATTGGTTTATAATCCCAATGGATTTGAATTTAAATTAGATTTGTAGGATATAAATATGGGCGCTAATTGGTAGCGGTGTTTATTGGTTGCAGTTCTTTGTAACTATCATTAAACTGTATTTTATTGTATAGCGTTATTTATTCTCACCAAATGATTGTATTACCAATAAAACAGCAATGAATGAATACCTACCATTAATAAAAATTAAATTTTACAAGTCTAAATACTCCAATCAAGAAATTATGGCCCTGTAAGTTATGAGACAAGGCTTTTCAACCAATTAGGACCTTCATTTACAATGCATTCAATTATTTCTTACCTGTTTATATCAACCAGCCCCATGACTGGCTCTAAACAGAATGCTTCTGTCTCCTCCAATAATCAAATGGACTACAAGACTGATTAGGAAACCAATTAGCTTTCCTTTACTTAATGTTATTCCACCAGTATCAAGGTAGATAAATGAAGGGCTAGACCAATGGGTTGGTCCGAGGGCCACCTACCTAACCAGGTGACCTTACCATGGTTACCATGGTTACCATGGATGGGACGTACCTTTAGCTCCACTGATGTTGCCGAGTCTTTGGAGTTAGTCGCCTTCTGTCTATCCTTTATATGCAGTGCTCTATTCACTCTGTTGGGCTTGGCTTCTTGGTATACTTAGGTGTCCAATCATAACCACCGGAAAACAACCCTCCATTACTACACGACTTCAATATTAGTTGATAAATATTTACATAGAACAATCAATTGTTGTCCTTGGAATGCACTGTCCATGAATGATTGATGTAACTAAGGTCCATTAGGATCCTCTAGTTCAATATAGAATATCTAGAAATGATTAGTCTAGACGCATCCTATGTCATGTCACTCCCACTCTATATACTAATCACGCCACTCTTCATAATACCCACTGAGTCACCTCCATCCAAAAGTAATATGGCATTATACGATATGCCTATCAAGCAACTACCATTTTTATTTCATTTCAACAAATGCTGGCCTGTAGCAGACTCTTCGCAGTGTTAGCAGCTCCTCTATCTCTGCTACCTTATACCGTGCAATAACCCCTGCCATTTGGACCATCCCGCATACAATCCCTCCCATAATACACAGGGATTAAATTGATTGCAGGGCTGGCTCCCTTGATCTCATAATCTGCAGGGTGGTGGGCCATTCGCTTCCCCTCTTAAAGAAAGATGTATATTTAATTGAAGTATTAATAGATAGGGCCCATGTAGTGAGGGTGTATTTGGATTGGTTACCATCCTACCATAGGCCAATCATCAGATCTTACACTGAGAGTATAGCCAATCTATGCTCACAGTTTTCAAATCTTCCCTGTAATTCCATGGGGGCGTCTACTGCGGTAAGGAGGGCATGTAGGAAGTCCTGATGAGAAACCAGGGCGATAGTGGATTCAGGCCGACCGGCCACCCAGGCGAGGAATTGCAGGGCCCGTGCATGTATACTCTCCCTGGTCTCCCGACTGGCTTCCTTCCAGAGCTTATCCTCCTCCGAGGTGATCTGTAGGTAGGTAGGTAGGGAATATGAAACATGGCAGGCATCCAGCGCTACACATAGTCACATCTTAGGCCTACCTATTCAAACATTAAGTCATTTACAGCCTTCTTTGGTGTACTTTGCCTATTATGTGCTATCTGTAGCCCTACATCTGGTAGCATTGCATGGTGATACGGCCATACAACGGAGATTGTGTTATGTACTTTGGTATGATAGTAGGATAGTATAATCATATGTACAAAGGTATGCCAATAGATATGTACCTATATATGCATGCATATAAGCATATGAATTCCGCCTTCTAAGCCCTACGTACCACCTTATACTATATATCGTATTAACCATACCTACCTGAGAGAAATCAACCTTAGGAAACCTAGTCACCAGGACAGTCAGCGGACTTCTCTTATCACAGGGGTGGACACCATAGCGTTCACGTACTGCCTCCAAGGCCACAAAGGGGACCTCACTAGGGAGGGGGAGGAGTTAGTAGGACTGATATCCATCCAATACAATATCTTTTGTCTGATATATGCCCAATGATGGTGTTCTAAAAGATACAGGCCAATAATAGGTAGGGTCTGATAGGTTCTCTCAGGAAGAAAAGGGAGGGGAGAAAGTGTAGCAATGTATGAATGGCAGGGCCGCTATGGCGGCCATGTATGATTCAGTCAAAAATCAGAATATCTATACGTATGTGACAGTATGAGGGAAGATGATGAAGAGATAGGGAGACCCAGCGTGCGCCCTAGGGCGCTGCCAATAAGGTATAAAGTATACGTATGATTGACTGTGAGTGGATACATACTTCATGCTTGTGATAATGGACAAGGGAGAAGACCACATGGGCATGAGGTGAGGCTATAGCAGGCAAAAAAAACATGTCTTTAGATCTTTAGACGTGCCATATGTATGTATATTCATATGCACGTAAAACATGCCATAAAACAATAATAGTTTTATAGCGTTAACCATTAACTTCACCCACCTCTCCCCAAATATGTTGGTGGCTGTCTCAAGGGTCCTGGCCAGAGGGGAAACTACTACTAAGTCAGGTACAGGAAATGATTTAAAATAGCTTGCTTTAGTCTGTAGTGTCTGTTGATGTCCCTTATTGGTCAGCTGGGCATCCACCCACCGCCAATCATTATAGGCCTCTCTGCTCCCAGTCTTTATGAGGGAAGAGAAAATAGTCATAAATGGGTCACATTTGATATATTTAGAATGACAGTGTTACCCATGTAGGGTATAGTAATAGTCAATAAAAGGCAGCAAAAGGTAGTCATGGCTAATTATAAACTGAGTTCTATGCTAATAATTATAACTTCTCGCAAGATCTATCAAATAATGTGAAAAACATCATATAGTCACACACTACTATCCTACTGCCACCAATTATACCTCCTCCTTGGCCTTATTATGATGCCCCTGTGCATGTCGTATCAGATGTAACTTTTTCAGAGTCCCAGGAACATGGAATTGGTAAGGCGGTCGAACACTATAGTTCTCAAGCCCATCCTTCCTCTTCATACTCCCTGCCAGTGACTCGGCACCACCTTTATTATCGTGTGCAGTACTAGTGCCTATTAATAATAAGTAGTAGCATAGGACAATAAAGATATTAGAAACACGGTATATCATAATATAATTACTACAAAAGACTGTATGGTACTAGACTGTATAATAGTAGTTTCTATTGCTATATCTAGTGTTACACTCTGTATTAGCAGTATTATTACTACTATCCATAACTACTATGTCCATTGCTATTAAATCTAGTACTCTACATTAAAAAAATATAATTTTATGGTCATTACCATATAAAGGGATGCAAATGCAATCAGTACTGATAAGACTGATCCAATCATATGTATTCCTTGCATTTTTGGGATAAAAGCAGCCAGTGCCTGCCCAGAGATAAAATGAAAAAAACAACAATAATAATGTATTGCAGATAGACTGTTTAGTACAAAGTTAATAGTAGCAGCACTAGTACCAGTAGTAGTAATTAATAGTAATACTTTCATAGGGATATTTTAATAGTAGGCTAGTACAGATATCATATTAATACCTTAATAGCAGGATTATAGCTATGTATTAATGAGTGGTATAGTAGTATAGTAGTATAATAGTAATATACGCAACACTATTATAGTAGTAAGTTCATAACAATATAGTAACAATAATACTTTAATAACAATATCCATGGCAGACTATATATTACCCCACACGCCACCGCCCTCAGGCAGTAGAGAAGATGCAAAACCCTGGCCTGTCTCTTCAATACTTGGTGACAGTGACATGTCTCTATCCGATATAGTACAACCCAACGGACTGACTGGGGCCGCTAAGCGTTTATTTTGTGAAGAAGAAACAGAATTAGAGGAAGGAGGGAATATGATGGCATTCTCTCATGATCCCAAAGGTATGTCCTGCTATGTAACCAGTTGTTCTATTATTCCTCCTGGTTTGTGTCTTATTTCATTATAAAATAAGTCAAGCTTGGCAGGAGATGGGGATATTATAACCAGGTGAGGACGATTAAAAATAACAGTAGGAAGTTGTTTTATTATAGAAAGAAGAAATTCAGATAGCGAAGAATTGATGAGTATACATACTTATTATTTATTCTTTTATTTCATAACTAGTGCTGTTCAACCTATTGTATATATATAGTATATAGTGTATAGTATATCGTATGTAGTATAATACTGTATAGTATATTGTAATATTTTTAGGAAAGATATAGTTCATCTATCTGAGGGATAGGATATATAATTTAAATAGCTTGTTACCTGGGCTTGGCTATTATTCTTTCACAAATTTGGTAAGTTTATAATACATAAACCGACTCTCTATTTTATATCTTAGTAGGTAATTGCTCTATCTTGTGTCATGCCCATCTTTTACCGTATTTACATTGGTCTTCCTCCCAATCATTCATTCCTCTACTATAATATTATATACAGGATTGTATTAAAGTAACCCTTGCTCCATCTCGACACAGCCATTCATTCCAGGTCTTATATATCTGACTTCTACCATAGTTTACATGTTACCCTGTGCCAAGAGAACTGGTATACTCCCACCCCCACCCCACCGCCTGCCCGCTCACCAACTACGACCTCTTCGCTCTATGATCTTCTTTGCAATAATCCCTCTCTCCCCTCACTTATTCTCCCTCCTGGTATGGAGTTCCTTAATGGAGTGCGATGGAGTGTTAATCCACCAATGCAGATAAATAATAATGAAACTAAAAAGAAACATAAAGGTGATGGTGCAGTAATTAAACGTGCACCGCGGGGAAGTAAGAGCCACGGAACAACACAGACAAGACACGTCAGGGTACCACGAGAGACTAAAGGAGAGGTAGGAGAAAGGATTAGAGCTATGAAGAACAACCATGAGGTAGGGGGACATGGCGGAGTATATATCTATATATATATATATATTGTATGATATTAGTGTTGCTTTAACCTAGGGACATACATGCATTTTAGGGAAGGAGGAATAGTAGGGATGTTACATTACCATCAGTTTATTGCTTAGTAGGTTTGAATTGGTTTTCTATTTTTCTCGCGTTATATTGAATTGTATGTCTTCACAAGCCATGACTCTAACTGTCCCTCTATGGTATGAACTGTATTACCTTTCCTCTCTCTGATGCCTGCGATTACCTCCATTATATTTCAGTTCTAAACTATCATGGTCTTTCACCTCTGTCGCTTGGCTGGCGGTTTAGTAGTATGTTCTATCTTGTACCACCCCTCGCTCCCCCTTGGGCTAACCCATACCATGTTTACTCCTTTTTGTCTTTATGTGGTTTAATGCTAGCTCCTATTAGGCTCATACTGTCATGGCAATACGTGTGATAACTGTCAGCCACTAAAACAAAGGGAGTCACAGGCACAAGTAGCCCACCTTACCCAGCAGTATGTCGTTGACCTCGTACAACTATTGGTGGAGATGGGAGGGACTATGCCCTACCGGTCTCCCCCTACCTCTCCTTCCCATCCCCCCTTTATTACTAGCCCTCCCAGGACCCAGGAAGAGGGTATGGCGCAGGTCTATATTCCACCAATGGCAGATCAGGTAGATCATGTGGCAGACAGACTGGGGAAGGAGAGAATGGTATTGGAAGGTTTATTGGGGCCTGATGCCTTCCTACTAGATGTGGGTGGGTGGCCCGCAAGGGGGTTGTGGGGGTGTGGGATGGAATATATGTATTAGTCGGTATGCATAGCAACCTGCATACCCCTTCTCTCACGTGCGGCCCTCAGTTGTGACGTGGTAGAGTATACTTGTTGGTGGTTATCTTATGAAGGGCCTCCCTCCCACCTGATCAATTCATAGCTGTGTGATATAAGTTATTGACTCTCTTGTTTTATTTGGATATTTTACCCAGTGTACCATTGGCAAATAATGCATATTAGACCTTGGTTAGGTGAAGGTATATTCCCCTATGGTTATTAATATATAATGACTTTGCGGTTCTACGATTATGTGAACATATTCCCAATTGTATTTGATTTATTATATCTCAGGGCGTACCAGAGGCCTTTCTAAGGCATGAGTGTTGTAGGTTATAATTGAGGTAGCAACTGAGATATTCATACTACTATGATTGTTTAACTATGATTAAGTTTTGTTTTAGTCAGTGCTCTACCATCGTGCCATCAAAGAATTTTTAAGGCGGGCATATTGTATCTGCTGTCTAACTCTTATAAATGATTATACCTGTGATAGAAACATCTCCAGGAAACCAAGATTAATATTTTTTTCTACCAAGCCATGTCTGAACAATACAATGGACCAGACCGTTGTATTCATATACGTATGCTATAGTAATATAAATACCCTAGCTTCTAATAGATAAACAGCTTGTAATTGACTGCCTAATTTATATATACACATCTCCTTTTCCCAATCAATCTCGGTATGTATGCACTAGACTTATCAAACCAATCTATAGCCAGATATCCACTTACCCTACTACTTGCCCCCAATGCAAACCTCTGTATATGTATTTACATTAACGTATAACCACCCATGACCAGACATGTTTACCGAGGATGAGCAGGAGCGCATCACCCTGCGCGTACAGCAACACATTAATCAGATGCGTTATCTAGCTACAGTTCACCGCCAGGAATTAAAACTGCTGAGGCCCCGTCATACATCCACCAATAACATTTTGGCCATCCCTAGCAACACTACCTCAGACCCTCCAATGGATGCTAATATGTCAACTCTGGCTGATATGATGACTCCCAATCAATTAGATCCACATCCTGTTGATAAACCAGTTGCTGTAGCTGACCCCATAACGTCAGAGTGCAACGTAGATCAAAATACCACTGAAATTGGTAAGTGTGCATGTTGATGTTTAAAGTATAGACGGGATGATATATCTATATGAACTTACACTCTTGTATGAGATGTTGCATAGGAGATGGGCATTGACACTGTTACTGTGAGCCATGTCTGATTGGTTATGCGAGATAATATGGTATTTATTTGGCTGACATATCTCTGGTGGCAAGGGAATAACCCATGAAATTATTGGTTGCTAGGTAGATGAATTCTGGTGTAGTTTAATTGGGTTTTTATGTAGATTTCCTAATTCGCATAGATGACGTAGTAATATATTGTATAGAAATTGACAGTATGAGTTTATTAAATGCTTGAGTGCCCTTTATGGCCTCAGAGCTACTTCCGATTAAAATAGAACCAGGACTCGAGGAACCCACGGCCAAGATACAGGTAGACCCTGTGGAATGGTCCCAGTTGACTGGTAAGTGTCTGTAATCACCCTCCAATATAATTTACCGGTTTTTAACCATATATAGTACACCCCTGTCCTATCATAGTGATGGATTGTCTATGCTAAACTGGTTTATTTCTTATCATATCTCCGGTTGTACGATCTAGTGTTCTGCCCTTGTTTGTAGGCCTACCTCTCAGATCCTACTGGATGATTTGGAGGTGGTGAGAGGGCTTACAAAGAATATTATATATTAATAGGTTACACGGCCCATTTCTACATCAGACGTATGTCTTTTATGTTGCTAATGTAATGGAGGTTTGCTTTTTATTTTTGACACTAATATGGTTTGTTTGCAATGGAACCCCCTATGAAGGCGTGATATGATAGTATGGTATGTCGACTTTAAGATGGTGCCTATATGTCAATTCTTTTCAAGTGGCCCAATCTTTGTAGTTATGGGCCCTATTTACTTTGGAAAAATAAAGTAATCCTTCCAAAAACTATTGGTCTCTTCAGCTCTGATCAAGAAAGAGGTTAATGTAGACGAGGAAGACCCATCGTTAGGTAGGCCACTCTTTGCTCCATCTAGTATCTAGTGCTGTACCTCTCAGTACAGTAGTTAATGGCTTTAAATATCCCGTTAGCTTTATATTGTTAGTACTATGTTGTACTATTGGTTCTGTATGTTTAATGATTGTTTTTAAACCTTTGTGCGCGCAAGTCCAATTACACTTAATGATAAACTTTACTACGCAATTATTTACACACAAATTGCCACATGTATAAGTAAGTATAGTCGCTAATGGCATCAAGCAATAAGTAATGGGTAGTTGGTGTCAAGATACACCTCGTGGTGTCTGTATGTGCTATAATATCTCTCTTTCTTTGTGGCTCATTTTATAGTACTAGCTCTATCAACCAATGCCCCATCTCTGCCATTCCTTTTCCAAATACATTTCACTAAAATATTTGTTGATTTAACTACAATCAGTACACGCTCTTTGTGATAAGGATATTGCATATTAATAAGCACGTAAATCATCTCCTGCGTCTGTTCGATTCCCCTACATAGGGTCCCCTTCCCAACCATTGCCTCCTTTTTCCTATAGTGGTTTATACCATATATACGTATTCGATTGCAATTAAAACAATTCTTGTCTTTACCCCTGTTTATTACAAACTATGATTGGATTGCGGTGCCTAGGATATATATATGTACCTTACATATGTTTATGCAGAGACCACTATTCAGTCAAACCAGGATGCTGTGAGTCATCTGACCACTCCCTTGAGGACAGATACCAATGATACCAATGAACTACTAATTAGGTAATGTTCTGTTGACTGTGTTTGATATATTGGTAACATATGTGCGCATATATGGATGAAGGGTAATGTAATACTTGAAGGAGCTAGAAAAAAGTTCAAGATAAGAGAATAGTTTATAGTTATTGAATCATTGGCTAGCTCTAGATGATCTGCACTACAGTTATTGTAATCATTGGCTAGCTCCTGATGATCTATACTACAGTTATTGTATTCATTGGCTAACTCTAGATGATCTGGACTACAGTTACTGTAATCATTGGCTAACTCTATATAATCTACACTACAGTTATTGTATTTATTGGCTAACTTTATGCGATCTGCACTACAGTTACTGTAATCATTGGACAGCTCTAGATGATCTACACTACAGTTATTGTAATCATTGGCTAACTCTATATGATCTACACTACAGTTATTGTAATCATTGGCTAACTCTGCCAGAGCTACAAATCATCAATGCAGCCAATCTGATGCCGTTTCCTGACCATGGTACCCACTACACTACTTCTGTTTGTCATTGAAACTATATTATGCAGATGTTTACATATCGAATTAGTACTAACATCTTCCAGTATGTCTATTCACATCATGTTGATCATCTCACTATTAACTTGGAATTACTCTAATCACATATTGACAGTTCATTTTTGACTCTGGTATCCTATAGCAATAACAAGTAGACTGTGGTAGTTATACATACAATGAACAGTGCTGGAGTTGTGTCAACATTATGAAAGGGCTGTGGTTTTTATATACGTGTTTTTGACCATTGCTTTAAAGTGACCGTTCTCACTGCCCCAGCTTATAGTTGTATAGATAATACCTATTGGACTTGATGTAGGCTATGTTTAGCCACATAATATTGTAATACTAATAAGGGTTTGTAAGCCAGCTGACTGAATTGTAGTAATTAATTAATTAATTGACTAATGACGTACATGGTACTGGTGTCTTTTCATGGTTATCTGTATAGCAATAACATGGGCGGAATCAAGCTAGTTAGCATAATATACTATAAAGAAACATATTATTTGTCTAATATCTAGCATGGCTCTCAGAGGAGGTCCACTGGATGACCCAGGATACGGGCACGGCTCTGCTGTCTGTGGATCAGCACGTGTGTAAGGCCTACCACCAGGCCATTACAGGTTACTTTACTCAAGGAACCTCATATGTATTTGTCGCTGCAGCATTGTCTACATGCACTCATTATCACCCTGCACTGATGAACTCTAACATTATTTGTCCAATATTCAAATGTTATGGTAAACAATTTAATGAAGAATATGTTTAGACTGAGATGTACAGTTGTATTGACATACAAATTTGTAGCTTTTAATAATATACATGTTAGTGATTAGATGTCACCATAGTAGAAATGTGGTTATACAACATTACACGTATGCTTATGTACATATCAATTTGTAATTTTCAAAGAGCCTACAAACAAGTATATCATAATACAGTGTAGTATGTAATGATAAACTGTGTCACTTATAATACCTAGTCCATTGTAGTTACTTTTCCTTTAAGTAGTGATACAATATACAAATGTACAGTGCTATTGAATACTTTATTTTTTTGAAGTCTTTAAAACGTTTACCACACAGAGTTCCCCAAGGTGTTCCAGGCCGCTGAGACTCGCAAAACTCTAATCAGTAAGCGGGCCCTGGCCAAGGTATATATATACCCACAGGGCTGTTCTACTCAGGTTGTTGCTGTGTCTTTTACTCTCTCCTTTTCCATCTCATTCTTTCCTGTTAGGACATGTAGGTTATTTGAACGAAGCTACACAAATAGTAACGGGTCTTTGACACCCAGGTGATTGCTTACAACCCGTCCGCGGTGGGATTGCGTACACGACGCGAGTATGTGGCGGAGAGGAAAGAATTTGAAAGGCTGGTAAGACCCTGTTAACCATCTCTATGAGGCAGAATGTATCCAATTGGTTTGTGGAATCAAGATATGGCTAATAGGCCAATGCAATGAAGTTTGCTTTCAAGCATATGAGAATTTAATTGGCTCTCATAGCTATTATGCTATTATCGATTGGACATAGGTCCTCACTTTGCCTTCCCTCAGACAAAAAACAAACCTGATACCGTCCCAACCATAGGCGACCTGCTTAAGGTACCTACCTATCACCCTCCCATAACGGGCTTACTGCTTAGCATCCTATGGGGTGAATGTCTCCCCTGCCCAACCTGTGATCTTTTGATGTCTTGGCCACAATAGTGACACTTGCAAGCCAGGCCACATATTATCAATTGCATTATAGCTATGATTGCACTCTACACGAATAAATACATTTTATAGATAACCCCAAGGCCTACATATGGTAGGAGTTGATAAACGAAGGTAGGGGGCCTATTAAGCCATAACATGCATTCTTTTATTGTGCTGAAGCACACTTCACTGACCCACGTATCAATTCTTTTAGTATATGAACGAGGGTGTCCTACTGCATAAATCCTGCAAATTCTTTCCTTCTTCCAACCTACGTGCCCCGTTCACTACTATAGAGTACAGGCCCCACCCTTGATATTCCCTTTACCTCCCTTGGTATATTTTAGTTCACCCACACTATACCTTCGTACCTAGTGTTCCTATTGCTACCCTCCTCTCTCCTCGTGTTATCCCCTTTCACCCTACTCCTATTATCCTTCTTACTCCCGCAGTATTACTCTACTCACCTACTGACATTTTGTTTTTGAGTGCTTACCAATGCTAGTCTCTTCATGTTCTATCTTTTTACAATTACACATTTCCTGTATTCAATCTGCTTCAGGGTTTTTATTCCAGTACCTGTTGATTGGTTAAATATCATGCTGCGTTTGCAGGGAGTGCCATGACTTAATTCGTCGTCATTTTGAAACCCGAATAGCCCCAGGGTTTGTACTACCAGGAATAGATGACTTTAAACAAACACTAGCCAAGGGGAAAGAGGTAATATTATTACATATCTGAATATAGTAATATGATAGTAATGGAAATATAGTAATGAAACCACAATATAAGCGACAAAGTACACAGGATATACGACTATAAAGTGGACAGAGGCTAATATCAGTAATGGGGGCTGGCAGCAAGGCTTTCATCTCTGGTATTCTACTTTCCACGACCTTATATATGATGCCTGTATGGGTGAGTGTCATGCCTTCCTGTCTATATGAATTTGTTTCATTGGTTTTCTTACAGTGGGAGAGCTTAAGGGGTAAAGCAGACCAACCCATTATGTTGCGGGGGGCGAGTAGGTGTGGAGGAGGAGGTGACATTCTTCCTGTCTCTCCTGGCTACAGCCAGCCCCAACTCGGGGGTGCATCAGGTAGGTGTTATAATGGCTTTGATGTCCTTCCACTAATCTACCCAGTTATCCGGCTGTCCTTCCAATCCATCTCATTACTATCATTATTACTATATATGTTTTTAACCCCATCACCCCCTCACTGCCCTATCCAGAACACCCTTAATGCTTTATTAAACTTCCGGGCGCTCAGCCAGGATAGTCGACCACGATGGGGGAGTTACCCTGCTCGCAACCTGGTCAATTATCTAGCCGGCACTCTGGGTAGGTGGCGTCTGTAGGGGGCATATAAGCCCCATCATTATTGCCTGCATGTAGGGTTGTCTGTTTAAAGATAACCGTACTTGATTATTTTGGCAATATTGGAAACATATATGTCATAACTGGGATGGTTGGGCTATATATTAGCTTATCACAGCAATGACAATAACATTACAAACAATAGACCTTTTAATTTATTAACCAAACTAGAAAATGGTTTGTAAATCATATAATAATTATATAATAGCATATCTGGTCAGGATGTCGCCTTGGCCTGAGTGACTAGTGAAAGAATACACCAATATCCTTTTCATCTGGCCAATAAGGGTTAAACATATAGTATTATCTCTCTCCCTAGTGGTTGTGTACGTCTCCTATATACAATTGTTGCATATTAATTGGAAATGGAAACAAGTTTGAAACATCCCTAAATAAACACCTACATGATATTTGATTTGTTTGGTGAATCTTGTACCTTTACTAAATATTTCAATATTATATATGTGTGTATATTGTAGGAGCAGCTAGTGGCATGAAAATCATGGCCTTTCTGGACAATCTTGTCAACGCATCAACCTCACAGGCCGTCACCATTGATACCCACATGCAGAGGTTTGCCTTGGGTGAGGGCCACCTCTCTCTTAAGCCCCACGAGTATGCAGTAAGTGTTTTTTTGTCCTGCTGATAGCATAGAGGTGGGGGAGGAGGGCTGGAGCAAGGCTATACATTGTATAGCAGCAAGCTAGGTGTGTAGTATTATAATGGGCACTGGGGAGTCACAGGACAGGTTGGCGAAGAAAGGACAAATGCACCCCCTATACCTCCCTATACGGACTGATAGTTAGCCGATCAATGGCATCCTGCTTAATGGTTGTTACTTGCATAATGATTGGTTCTGTTAGGAAGTATCCTGCATATTAATAGCTCCTGGTCCAATACCTACCTTATAGATCCTGGAGGACTTCTATCGCTGTGCAGCCAATCAGCTAAACGAGAATCCTCCCCATAGATTGCAGGCGGCCATCTGGTGCACCTTGGCGGGTATGTGTGTGCATGCATACATGCATGCATAGATACATAGATACATAGATACACACATACATGCATACATACATACATACATACATATACATAGGCATCCTGTAGGAGTACAAGGGTCATGTTGTATTACTATCCTCATGCACGTGCTTGGGAATCTATTTGTATGTTGTTGTATCATGTGTCTCTTGTGGAGGTGCGATGTGATTGGTTACTGGCCTCCTAAGGCTACCGCATACCACAATGCCCATTATTTCCAAATAAGGTAATAGAGATATGTAGTATAGTTCAGGACCCGACCTCTATTCCTTTCATTTTTATAGTGTCATTATGATTGAATGGTTTGTATTATGGTCGCATGCCTTAAATAATGTTGGACCTGTGAGATAGATGGCTGGAGTACTATTGCTTTACTTACAGGACTTTACAAGTACATTGAACAACTACCTTTCCCTACCAGTGCAGCCCAAACAGTATATATACAGCTGCTTGTATGTTTCTGACTCCTGTATCCCCCTTTCTATGCACCATATACCACCCCCAATACAGGGCCATACAGCTTTAAGGAGGAACTGCTTCAATGCCGTGCCCCTCATACCTTCAGATTGGCCCCAGACCCCCCTACACTAGCCAATTACAATAAAACATTAGATTCTAAAGACCAACTAAATCTGCAATTATGTTGTGATGTCCTACGTCATCCTCACGGCCGTCGCTTGGCATGTAGGTCACGTAATATATTGTGGTGTGATTGGTTTAGTCTGTTAATCTAGGTTTTTATTGGTCTCCAGCCTACTTTCTTCCTCTTCTTTGTTACTCTCATACTTTCACCTTCCCCTCTTACTTTCTTTTTGTCTTTCTGTTTCTCCCACTTCTTCTGCAATTTCATTCTACTCTAGGGAGATCAAAACTGTATTTTCTTATTTTCTATCAGAAGTATGTTAACCTTACAGTAAACACTTATTTTGTGTTTAATTTTCGAGACAATCATGGACCTTTATATTCAATAATCTCAATTACTGTATGCATGCCGTCCTTCCTCTCTATGCTCTCTACCCGACATCTATATTCCAAACAATCGTCTTAACTTCACTAGACCCTTTCCATTAAAGAATTATGCGTGATCTAACACCAATCAGATTCAAACAACAGTAATATTGGCTCAATGGTCTCTCTCGCCTTGGCCCCCTTAATCAGATAAATAGGGATGCCAGCCAGTTACTACCCTGTGCAGCCCTAGGATATCTCAGGTGTACTCTGTGTCGAGTGGTAATGTTCTTCCCTCATTACAGGCAATCAGTTGCGCCAAAAGCTTTTGAGTATTGGCTACATGTCATTGCTGGCAAATACCTCCCTTGAAGGTGCGGTCCTTGATTGACTTTAGCACTTATATTGCTGCTGTTGGGGAGAGGGCTTCTCAGGAGTTGTAATCAATGATGCATGGCTTACTTACCTAGGTACATGCCTATGCATACCCCTACCAGCAAACATTGGCCCTATCTTACTGATGGACTGTTAATCTTAATGCAACCAACCACACAGAGGACGCTGATAGTTGGGCCGATCTAACTCTACTACTGTTTGTGCCTACCCGCATGCAACACCCTACCAGCATTCGCTCCCATTTAAGTACCTTTACCCATCCCCTATATGTCAATCCACCTGCCATCCTTTCCTCGCTCCTCCTATGTAATTGTTTTTTGAAGACTTAGGCCAAAGGTTTTAAAGCATTATGATTTTTAATTATTTATGGATACTTACTAAGCCCGTGTAAATATATTCTATTAGTCTGTATATTTGCGTTATTTCTTGTTTATCTCATTCATTTAAAATCTAGACGGATATGGTCATGGCTTTTCATGAATCAGCAGGATAGTAGTGCGGGTGTTGTGATATTAGTGGGAACTGATCATTCAAATGCACTGTGACAGCGCTGAGACGCAACTATGCCAAACGGCAGAGTCGTACCCTTCTCCGCCAGGAGGAAGAAGAGGCTGAAGAGCAACTTGCTGTGCTACGAGAAGCAGAGAGTAGTGCCAGTGGATTTATACCTAACCAGGTTAGTTCACTCTGAAGGGGAACATAGAGATTATTCTGAGATGAATAGATAGCTATAAAGTGGGAGGTAGGGTCTGGCAACAGGGGCATTGACAGGATGGGTCCTGGACATTAGGCAGACAAGAAGTGGTTTGAAAGGGATATGGCTTACGTCAGAGCCTGGCTGTTACAGGTATGTGCTAGGTGGTCATAGTAATATATCCCCTCTCTGACCATTTATTGATACTATCTGGCCTGACTCTCTTCCCCTGTCCCCATCCACTGCAAACCTTTCCACTTTTCGAAGACATCAACCTATCAACTATTACTAATATTACAGACCATGCTGATTGAGATAACTACATACATTTGTGTATCAGGACATTATGCGATTGTTTTTGAGTTTAGTAGCAAGTCTTTATTAGTAGTCGAGTAGCACGCATGGTAATGATTTTGATTTTATGTGACTGGAGATGGACTCATTCAAAATAGAAAACATACGGTTGCTCTATAGAATAGAAAATAAATAGTAGAACTCGTGAAATTGTTTAAAAAACATGTATATATATATACATACATACATACATACATACATACATACATACATACATACATACATACATACAGATACATACATCTAAAGGTATCTGTGTACGCATATATAGGCATAAGCATATTTTAGATGAGTATTGTTATTAATATATGCATATATGTACATTTCTATAAGAATAAAATACCTAAAGGGATTTGTTGCTAATCTGATAATACTATAATATAGTTCTAATATTTAAAAAACATAACTTTAAGAAGGATATAGTGTAGTAACTTGTATTAGTTAAATTACAATTTTTTTCTTTACTATGCCATCCTTTGGTTCTTTTATGGTTGAAGACAATGGAGAAAGCAATTCAAGGCTAGGTTGCTTGTCTTACATGGGGCCAATGAGGATGATGGCATAGGTTTTAATTAGATTAATCTATTGGTTGCCTGTATGTATTTTTAGGACCAATTATTGTGTTAATTAGTTGATCAAGGGAATAAGCTTATAGTTGACACCTGATATTGCCAAAAGGGCCTATTGATATTTTTTGTCTAGATTGGAAACAGTAGCATATGACGGGTATAATTTGTTTAGGGAATGCTATTTTATAGTGTATAGGATATGAGGTATTGATATGTCTATGCTTCTGGATTGTCACAGGAAACGATGCCCAAGGCGAGACTGGGTAGATCCCAGGGTGACGAGAAGGACCCATACTTCAAAACCCATGCTCACTTTGTTGGTAAGTGCTATAATTAGAATTGTCTATCATTGATAGCTAAATACAATATTTATATGATCCAATTATTGTTGGTATTAATAGATACCAACCAATTATATATATATATATATATATATATATATATA
>NAOQ01000107.1:13631-48136 GCA_002751075.1 Ichthyophonus hoferi | reverse complement strand
CCCCCCCGCCTGTGAAGCCACCCACCTTGGGATAGTGCAGGTCGTACATGGAAAGGGACCAGAAAGTAGTGAACAGCTTAGGTCTGCAGGGGGCTGTGAGTCTGCTGCCTTAGGGCTATACCACTCCCCACCCATGCCTAGTATGTATACTCCCACCCAGTCCCTCCCGCCTACTAGAGCTGCAAACCAATCACATTAAGATGTCCTTATACTTACGTCATCAGATTCCAGCCATCGGGATGGCGGGTAACCATGGCAGCAGCCAATGGCCCCATGACCTCATCTGTCGCCTGGATGTAGGCCTGCAGTCAAGGGGTTAGCCTCCCTCCCTCCCTACCCTTCCCTCCCTCTCCCTGCTGGTGGCCTCTTACCTCGTTCTTCTTGGTAGGGGTGGTGGCCCCGGCTGACAGCACTAACCCCCTCTCCTACATGGCGGTCATTGGTCAACTGTCAGCATACATTCCTCTTTGTCATCCCCCCATTGGTAGAATAGATACCTACCTTTATTTTACGGGCATATATTGGTCGGTTGAGATGGAAGGCGGAATCTTCCTGTAAGCCGTAGTCCTCCAACAACTACGCAAAACCCATTTCGTTATACTTCAGGGTAAGGTATACTATATACTATATACCACAGGGCAAGGTATACTATATACTATATACCACAGGGTAAGGTATACTATATACTATATACTATAGGGTAAGGTATCTTACAGGGTGCACTAGTCGTGTCATGTCCCTTCTGCAGGAACCTACCACTCCACCCCTAGGCCTAAAGCCAGTCCTTGTCTACCATCGAGAACACTAGTAATACTAACCAGATTCTAGCATACCAGTACATAGCCCCCTTAGGGCAAACTGCCCCTCATTGGGACCCCAGCACCTACCGTGAGGACATCAGGCACCATGGTGCTGTACACCTCATGGTTCACATGTAATTGAAGGAACTCCGCCAACTGGATGAAGGCGGCATGGCACTGTCCCCAAGGGCACGGTTAGCAAGTCATGCATACTAGAGACTAAAGACTACAGGGCAGGTGAGAGTGCTGTGGAATAGCCCTATTCCCCTGCAGAAAAGGACCCCAGCTAGAGAACCTACCTCGTCATATGTTTTACTGCAAGTGCCCACGTCCTTTGCATCAAATGCATTCCCCTCAAACACCACGCTGTTTTTCTTCTGTGACAATGTAATGAGGGCAGGCACCGCCATGGGGGCCAGCTCCTCCTGTAGGCGGGCTATAGACTTGTCTAAATTCTGATTGGAAGATACATGTGATACCTACCCGCCCACCAGTCACCAGTCAGTCCACTACCCTACCCTACAGCCTAATTGGTTAAGCCTCATTTACCCCCACTCACCAGATAGCGGAGTAAACGAGATCCTCCCATAGACTTGAGGGTGACGTCACTGACCTCCTCACTGACATCTACCCCGGCCATCATACGAACCATCTCCCGTAGTACGACTAGTTCATCTAATCGCCCTGCACGGACATTGATGCACACGTGCTACCCACCCCATGATCCTTGGTCAATCATATGTCTACATGCTTTCTATGATCCTCCCCTCCCCTCTTTGAACCCCGTCCCAGCCTCTCCAGCAGGGGCAGGGCCCACAGCCTATAGTACAAAGCACAACATAACAAGGACCCTGTCACATGCTAGGACTAGCCAACTGGACCACAAGCAAAGTGAAGAGATTAAAACAACATCCCTGACCCCACACCTGGCTGAAAATATTATATATAGCATAATCATTAGCCAACCAATGAAATATACCAGCTAAATGGCCACTAATCAAATCAATCTACCGAATCCAATCACCCTCTACTATCCTCCCTCACTTACTGATAATAACCCTGTGGCCTGGACCGACGGATAGCGTCTGTAAAAGGCACCAGCCAATTGAGCCAGATCTGAGAAGAGGAGGTTAGCCAATAGTACGCAACCCCCACCGGGCCCGCCAATCAAATCTCTTCATGCTTACTTTTCAACATGCCATCCTTAAATCTGGGGAGAGCCTCGGATAGACAAACTGCACCCAGGAAAGGGTTAGGTGGGAGACAGGGCACCTGTAACACCAAGGCCCACAGCACTACACAGACACATACATATAAAGACATCCTTGGCCATGTTAGTCAATAGGCGGAATGAATCAACCACAGTCTGGATCCAGTTGTCAAAGTTCTGCAGGGTGGTCTGTTAGCACCTGTCACCTGTCAGATGGTCCCACCCTCCCACTCCCTCCGTACTCACTGAGATCATATGGCACAGGTAATCAAACACCACTCCTGGATTGCTGTGGGTCAGTTTACCCAGGAAGCGAGCATGAACCCTGACATCCTCACTAGTAAACCGCCTGTAGATCACCGTATGAGCTGTCTACCCTGCATTCCCCTCCCATCATGCAGAAAAGGCAGGGGCTTGGGGGGTGAGAGGGAAGGACGCTAAATAAAAACTGTAAACATACTTGAAACTGTTGCTGGTAATAAAGCAAGCCATGGCTCTCTCCACGGGTAGTAGAGGGTGCACTAAGGCTGCAGCGTTAACGGCAGTGGTCCATACGGTGCCTTCCTTCTTGGCATTGGGTTCCTCGTATGCGTAGTTTTTCCACACGGAATACAGCTCAAACCTAGGGTTACCCTCCAATATTAGGCCAGGGTTGTGCAGGCACTCCTTTGCATGCAAGGCACTAGTTACCTGTTCAGCCAGGGCAGGACCCTAATAGACTCCCATATCTCCTCCACCATATTGGGGTTGCATCTAAGCAGCACCAGGGAGGGCAGCAAGGTGCCTGACACCACATCCACATAGCAGGGCCTCAAGGCTGGGTCTCTGACCATTTCTCGGCCTAAGCGGGCCATCTTGGCCATTAACACGGGATCCACTGACATGTATGCTCCCAACTCCTGAGCCATATCCATAGCACTGTACAATATGTGGGGTTAGAATGGGGATGTCTTCCATCGTGAATCTGTTACCATTGGCAGTGTACCATCACTGTGGCAATCATCAAGGTTGTACCTGCAGGTACATTGTGCATGTGCATAAAGAACAGTGCTGGGTAATACAGGGCCAGATGCTAGTCACCATCATATGGAGGTGGCACAAAGAAAGAAGGCTGCTAATATATAATAGTCTACATGGCCATTGACCACAACCAACCCTACTCTCCTAGAGATAATACCATGGTCTCAGTCACTCACCACTCTATTAAATCAGGCAACCTCTCTGCCACTACCACGCCTTTACTACTATCCAGTTCTCTGAGGTCACCTGTGCATTCCCCCGTGATATATTAGCCAGCCATGTAGTGGGACAGTGCAGTGCCCTGCCAATCGCACACCACATGACATACCCAGCCTGGTAACAATGTCGGCTGGAACACTAGGCCGATCCTTGAGAAGGGCCCTGCATTAGTGGCTATACGATTAGCTGCCTGCGGCACTTATCCCACCTGACCCCCTGTGGCCCACAACCCACCTGTATACAGGCTCTATGACTGCATGTAGCAGACCACACAGGCCACGGGCACAGGGAGGGTAGGCCACCAGGGTCCACTGTGGCATGCGTGCTAGCAGCTCCTTGGCTGCCATCCAATTGTTTTGCTCCAAGAGAGCCAATCCCAGCTGGACTTTCTGATTGTGGCCCAAGGCTTCCTGAGGGAAGGGTCCATCCAGTCAATTAGCAATTGGCCCAACTGGCCCTCTCAGTAGTGGCTAACTTATGCAGGGTATATATAAGGTAACAGATTCATATAACCGCCTCTCCTCACCTCTTGAGCTCTAAGACGGATCTCATACTCCTCCTTGATGTCCCTCTTGTATTCCTCAATGCTTCTCTTGTCCTCTACATCTTTCCTCATCTATAAGCCCACCAATCATCAGCCCTTTACCATACTATATAGAGGCCCAGCCAATAACCACAGGGTGTAGTCCTCTACCTGGCCCACTCTCTGGATGCGACTAGCAGTTGCAGCTGCATCCTCCCGCATGGCCTTGTCCCCTGCAATCATCTCAGTGATGGATGGTTGAAGCTGTGGCCCTATAGTGTCAGCCCCGCCCTTACCCCTGACTGGCCCATTATCATGACTACATGACGTACATGTTTCAGGAGATCCGTCAAGTCCACCAATTTTACACCGATCAGCGCAGCGGCCACACGAAAGAATGCCTGGGGTATAGGGGACCCAGCAGCCTACCCCACCCCAGCAACCTGTATTAGCCTACTATGGCAGCAACGTCTTGTGGATATGGGGGAATGAACCTGGGCCTACCTGCAGGTGGATCAACTTAAACTGCAATAGGCGAGTAACGGCTCCCTTGCGGGGCTTCATCTCCTGCAAGATGCCCACATAGAAGGCCAATCGTTTCTGACTATGACGTAGAATGTGCTGTTGCACCTCCATTTTTGACTCATCCCTGCTGCCTAGCTCACTGTGGCTTGACATCTGATGGTCAGTACACCTTCTGTAGTGCATGCCCTAGCCATATGTTGCCTATATTGTCTGTGTACCTTACCCCCACTCCACAACCCACAGCCTCACCTTAGTTTGGCCTCAGCCAGGTCCATCGTAATATCCATTACTCGTATAGGATCCAGCTCGAAGTGCCCTGTAGCACGCCATCAATCATATGGTCAGCTTATCTTCCCCCTTCCCTCGACCTGGTTGCTACGCAACCATTCACTTTAACATATACCTGGCAGACACACTTCCAAAGAGAGGAACAAACCAACAGCCACCCAGTACACCCACAATCTATATCCTTCCCTATGTATCCGTGTGGCCTGCCCACCTACCAATCAGTGCTACGATGGCATTCACAGTGCCCTGGATATCACCCCCCGATGACTCCTGAGACAGCAACACGGTTAACTTGGCATAGCCCTCAGACTGCTCTCTTAGCAGGTTGTATTTGTTCTGTTTGTACCTAGAGCTAGGGTTAGTCCCAGACCTATGACAGGTAAAGCCCCAGCCAGTGTCACTTACTGTAGAACAGTCCTGGCCCGCAACACAGCCTTGCCATAGTCATAGGCTACAGTGGGCCTGTTGGCCTTACTATCACTCCCCTCTATCATGAGGGGTCCCAGGAGGTTCACGTCAAGAATACGTAGGGAGGGCTCCATCGGGAGGATCTTGCGGACCTACCTACTATATTAGTACACACTAACTACCTACTATATATGGTAGTACACCCTACCTACCTACTATATATAGCAGTATACCCTACCTACCCACTATATATAGTAGTATACCCTATCTACCTACTATATATAGAGGTAAACCCTACTTCCCTACTATATATAGTAGTACACCCTACCTACCCGCCTCTATCTATATATAGTGTCATGTGTTATCTACCGCCTTCCCCTCTTGCACTCATAATACAGCTTACCATTAATTGGCGGGAGAGGTCTTCAACACATCTCTGGTTGCTAGCCTCTGATTCCAATTCTGGTCAAGTACATACATGTAAGTGGTACAGCTATGAAACCTCCATCATGCGAACCAATCAGCACTAAGGATACATACCCAATAAGCTAAGGACATCCATGCACACCTCCCGGGCTGCCTCCATGTTGTCCAAGCCCTGCAAGATTATTGGCGACAGGTCAGCCACTATCTGTAAGACTGTCCTGTACATGCCAGTCTCCCTAGCAACAATCTAGTCGTTTGATAACAATCGCCTATTGGTACAGCTGGAAACCCATATATGGCCAGGTATATCTTGGCATTACAGCCAATAAGAAATGGCCTCAGCATTAACCTTATCACCACGCAGTCCATATATGGCGTAATAAAGGGTCTGAATAAGATAGGGGGGGAGAGGTGTGCAGGGAATAAAACGGAATTGGGGGAAGATGTGGAAATGAAGGAAGGGTAGCACACATAACCTCAGGGAGGCCTCTCTAATACTATTGGCCAATAATCATTAGTGGTCAAGTAATATGGCTGGTGTGTATAATAGGGTTGTCTAGGGGGGTATGGTAGTGTATATTGGTATGTTGCAGAGCTGGAGTGTGTTGTACTATGGGTGATGGTATGGTATATGGTGCTCGAGAATCTATCAAACTTATAGGTCAGAAAAATTGTATTAAATAAAGTGCAAGGATGTGCTGCAAACATACACATCATGGGATTGTTCCCTCCTCAGGCAGTGTGGTTGCCTTTATGGTCTAGAGGTGGAAAGGAGCAGGTGTAACCTTAAGTAAGAAAGGAGTGGGGTAGGTGGGGTCACCTACCAATCCTGCCTTCTCTAGACTATCGACCAGGACGATTGGTTCCAATTCTCCTTTAGCAACAAGCTGGGCACTGATATAGAGGGCGGCAGAGAGAGCCTTTTGGTCTTTTTCACCGGATAGGAAAGTAGAAAGGGTCTCAGTGCTATGAAGCATAGGTTAGTGCCTGTAGCCCACCACCCATTTCTCCCCCAGAGGGCCTCATCCTCTTTCTCCCTCTCCCTCTCCCAATATAAAAATGCATACATGCACATCTCTATAAAATTTCTTCTTTTCCCTACATGTATACCCATCATACACCCACGTACAGCTTTGGTTGGCCCACCGTGGCCCAGTTATTGGCGTCAACACCAGCCCATAGGACTGCACAAGAAGACCCCATATTATAGTTACTGAGGAACACTATGCATACAGTGTATCGCTATTGGGGTTGTAGGTAGCGACTAGTGGATACTGTGTAAATATATATAGGATAATATATAGTATATAGTATGTAGTATATAATATATAGTATATAGGTGTATATAACCCGTAACGGTAGCACAAAGGAATGTTGGCTTGTAATGGAGCTGTACCAAAGCTGCCATCATGCGATATCCTGCCAATTTTAAAATGGTTGGTGGGGAAACCATTATATTGGAGGATATTCTGATTCATATTTGTTGTCATTCGTTAATATTCTAGAATATCCCGTCCCATCCTGCTTATAAACATTTAGTAAGCTTCTTAAAACTCGTACTACTCTTACTTAGCACACTGTAAGAGGAAGACTAGTTTACAAGGGCGTGACTATGACTACCAAGGGCGTTACTAGTGGTAAACAGGCCAAAAGCACTGTCCGTAAGCAACAAGCCACCTTTAAGTTGGTGTTCGACTCGCCCTATTTGATTAAATGGTGAGTCATGTTGATTCCTATTAGTGCCGTGCTACCCTCTCCCCGTAGCGTTTATTGTTTACCTCCTATAGGTCAATAATACTCACCTCCTTCCTTTCATCGTAAACAAACTAATGCTTTTTTTATTTTACACCCTCAGTAGATCCCTCAGTATTATTATAAGGTATTACCTATCCTATAGTGGCATGAGACACTATACTAGATTATACTACATTACCATAGCATACTGTACTATAATATACTTGTGCTATACTGTATTAAAATATACTACTATACTTTACAATACTAAAGTAGATTATACTAAGTGTACTCTATTATAATATACTGTACTATACAATACTACTACACTACACTACTATATTATACTGCACTACTACACACTACACCACACTACTATATTATACTGTATTATAATATACTGTACTATACTGTATTGCACTGCATATTACACACTACACTACACTACTATAGTATACTGTACTATGCTATATTACACTGCACTACTACACACTACACTACACTCTACTACTACAATCTGCTGTACTATGCTATATTACACTGCACCACTACACACTATACTACACTACTATAGTATACTGTACTATGCTATATTACGCCACACTACCTCTATATTACATTACACTACTATATACGGTACTCTAGGATGTTATAAAAGACCGCAGATATGCTCTCTCCCCTGTGTAGTATTGTATTGCTGCCACCCTACCATACACCACCATCCTACACATCTCTATATGAATCTATATTACTAAATAGTAATACCTCTGCGATTAAAGCCTACCAGGAGACCCACATAGACATGCTGATTGATTAGTAGTATTTTAAATATTTATCGCAAGCCATTTATTGGTTGTGTATCCAAGCTACTAGGACCCTGTCTGTTGGTTGCATGCACTTCTAATCCTTTCCTCCTCCATTCAGGCCCCAATTGGATGATGCGGATAGCCAAATGGTGTTAGAAACCCTCCAAAGGTTGGTAGGGAGGGAAGGGGGGAATTGGAGAAGAAAGTAAAGAGGAGAGAGGGGCTGATGGGGAACCGTTCAGGTATATGGAGCCTACTGGCGAGACAGCCGTCAAAGGCAAGCTGACGGTAGGTGTGAACGCAGTGACTAGGGCCCTAGAGAAGGGAGCCTTGCAGCTATTACTAGTATGCAAAAGTACCAAGACATCGCCTCTGGTAGGTAGTCTATGACACCTTCCATGAGGGAGTGGGGTTGGTGGGGGGGTGGAGTATTAACAGGCAAGGTAGGTACAACATCTACCAACACAATGTCAGCGTGCAGGTGTTCCCTTCTGGGCCGTCACTGGCCTAGCCTCCCTATTGGCTGATACCAAGGGACTAAATCACACCTTGGCTGTGGGCATTACCAAGGTAAGGGGAGGTCCATCTAATCATATGAGGCAGCAAATAGCCCATAGCATCACCTTAGTTACACGTCGTCTCTCTCAGGACCCAGCAGGGACTGACTGGAGTGACATCATGGCCTCAGTCCACACCCATATCGGGCCTACCCCTCCCTCCCCCTGGATACAGGGTAGTGCCTCCTATCAGCCTGTCCGCTTGAAAAGGCTGCAAATACAGCCTTCATCCTCCCCTCGCTGATTGGTCTAGGCTATCAACCCACCTTCTCCATGATGGGGTCTCTGATTGGATGAGACTAGTTAGCATGCTAGAAGGGATCATGTAATTAGCACACATGTCAGCCAATTATATATTTGATTAACTTAAAAATAGGATAGGTGCAACCATGATGACTAATCATTCAGCAAGGTATATGTATACGTTTGAAGTCCAGCCACACATATGTAAATATAAATTATAAAATTATAAACTAAGATAGGAATGTATATGTGTGGGAATAAATATAGGTACTAGGTTACATTGCTAAATATATCAACCAACTATCATGACCAGGATCCCAGGTTGCCCACGAATTAACTAGCACGATCTAGAGATTAGAGCTAGCCAGGGTGTGAGAACCAATACAAAGGGGCCTAGCTATCTTAATAAATAGAAGCTGATATCCATTGGGCAAGAGAATGATTCTACACCTTAACCATATAGCTCATGATCCTATATATAAAGAGGGCACTGGTATTTACAACTTATAAAAGAAATGAAAACTGGGTTATGAGGCACACACTACTAATAAATGTATAGATATAAATTTAGATAAGGGCGAGTCAATAAGGGTAGATAGGTTCTCCTAAAGCTTGTGTGTAAGTGGTGAACTAAGAAGAAAGAGGGAATGGGTACATATAAAGCTATTTATCTGTACAGCTCTCTACCTGTAATGGTCTGTAATCCATTATACCCCGGTTAAACTGACAATAAATGCATATATGGACAGTTAAAAGGCAGAAGGCGTGGTGATAAATCCCTTTTGTACTAAAGTATACCCCTCACAACTGTTATTGAGGCTATACCTCAGGTGCCATCCACTCTATCTCCCCACCCCTGTCTATGGCTTCCTTTTCCCTGTCTCTTTCTTATCCCGTCCATCCCACTGATATTTGATGAGAGGCTTACCTTTGCCTGTTGTGCCTCTTGCCTTTCCTTGGCCCTCTTGAGAGCTGCCTGTGGAATGTGGACCTTCATACTTACCGTCACCACCTCCCCATCCTTCTTGGTAACTGTTATCATCTTGGTTTCTGCCTTCCCCATTCCTTCCACCTCCTTTGAGTTCTTTCCAACACTTTTACCTCCATCTAAGGGCACACCCACTCGCGAGCCCCTACGAAGAGATGCCATGGCTTGTTGGCGTAGTAGGGCCTCTCGTAGAAGGTCCGCCTGACCTTCCTTAGGTGTCTGTTCATCTTTGGTTGTCAATGCAACACCTCCTCCAACCGTCAGCTCACTGCTAGCTGCACTTTCAGAGGTAGTAACCGTAGTATTAGAGAAGATAATTACCTTAACACCATTTTCAATCGCAAGCAAACTTTTACCTGATGTAGAGACCTCTGGTGTGGTCAAGATATCTTTCATGCCCAGGACTTCCTGTAGGCCTTTACCCTCAAACATGGCTCGCAGCTGATCGGGCTTGAGGCGTAGGGCTTGGTCCTTGGCCAACTGACGCAATTCATTCAAAGATAAACCTACCAATACATCAGGCAGAGAGCCGAGGTCAGCTTCCTGTAGGTCTGAAAATAGAAAGTCTAGAGCGCCTTCTATGTCTTCACAGTCTGGGTGGCGAAAAGGCACACCATCAATGCCTAGCTGGGCCCAATAAGGCTTCTCGGGTGTAGTAGGCACGTCCATCGTTTCATCAAAACACAAACTATCCTTATTATGATCCCTTAGCACACCCTTCTCTTTATATCTTTGTCTCTTTGAGCTCTGTTATTTATACGCGTTCACTTCTTACACTACCTATTTCCTACACTTCCTCTCTTCCTTTCTTCCTAATATTGTAGCACCGTCCCTTTCCCTAATGGCTCATTTGGAGCTAGTCTATAAGTGCTAAGGAATGTGTTGAAATTACAAGTTATTGTGAGATAAAAGGTAGGCCAATAACGCTAAAACGGGCTAAAACATGCTCTCTGGTGATATCGGGTCTCAAAATGAATTAACCAGTTTAATAATAAAAATAAATTACTATTACACAATTAATGTATACACTACAATACCTGAATATTATCCAGGCATAACTGGAAATACTATTTAATTATCTCCACTATACTTGTATTGATTCTAGTCAAGTCTTGCAGGCCTCACTACTGATAGAATCTAATATGTAATTGTAATTAACTGCTTAGTCTAAAAAATAATACAGAGCTCAACTTGCTTAGTACGTTTTAAATGCAGTAATATACCCTTAATAAAGGCTACACCTAAGCAAGCCAATAAGCATCGAGTGTAAGGGTCATTAATATGAAAATGATGAAAATATTACAATATCATATTATCATGTATTCATCTAAATTATAAAGTCATACCCGTTTATTAATTGGCATACATAAACGTATTATTATTTTAAAACAATCACCACTAGATCAAACTTATCACGTATGATATAATCAACAAACGCATATAAAATTGATGCAATTATAAACCAGAAAATAGGTCTAATTAGAGTAATGGTATTTTCAGCATAATGTATGATATAGCAGGGTACCCAAAAAACATTTTATATTTTAATTAAGCTGACTGAATATTTCTTTGAATATTATAACAATCTGTGGTAGTTCTAGTGACATGTCCACAGGCTTCAAGATATCCAATTGATTTCTTTATAATAGTTGGTTTTACTAGGCCAGCGATAGTAATAGCTAGTTGATCTGATCTGGCCTCAAGACTCTGTGGAAGTGGTAGAGGTTCTATAGATGCATATACTAACTCTCTGGGTAACTGGCTATAGTAATTGTACCTCAGATAATAAGTAGATCAATGATTGTGATAGGTCAATATATTTACCGATTTGTCAATACACAATATGTGACTAAAAATGTGAACTACTATAACTAATAAAGGGCCCGCTCACGCATACGCGATATGAATAGCAAAAATACAAAGTTCTCATAAGCACACACAAAACTACCTTGCATTTAATTAAATATATAAAATAACTAGAACGTTAGTGTAATATCTAGTTCACCGTTGATACATATGTTAATCAGTGTTCGGACTTCTCACTCATTCAGAATTCAGAGAACTGCATACTGAAACTAAATAGTAGTAATAGCATTTATTTTCACATTTTCCCCTAAGCGCATCAAACCATCTATTCCTTCTGAATTAAAGCAGAGATATATCCAGGACCTTTGACTAATGACCCACTTCCAAATACCCAAACAGCTAAGGCTCTAGGTTGCATTTAACAATCTTAAAAAGGCCTGTCCATTAGGTTGGGGCTCATATCCTGAGTGCCTATAATAGAATGAAAGAGTCGGAGTTACAATATGAAATAGAAGAAATTAGGGGCCAACCACAGGATAAAATAACTAAATGCAACTTGGCGTTCAATATGCATACAGTCATTTTTGAGCAAGTGTGCAAACACAAATTCTTACATACCAGCAGATAGCTGTTAATAGACTTTGTTAAACATGCAGTCATATACAGATACATTGTATAACTTATGGTAATATTAGAGGTGGTTTCTGTGATCATATATTGATATTATCTTATTAAGTAATTATTACTAGCAGTAATAATGAGATCTATCCTTGATAACTTAATCAAGTTACTAACTAAATAAACACAAGTTAATCCAAGTAGATAAATAGACCAGTTAAGTCATTATGAACGATATCGACTTACTTATACTTTATACTTAATTAAATTAAATCTCAGATTTGGTATATCTTCAACTTATTGGAACTCACATAACCTACTAATATATATTCAGTGAGCAAAAATACTATATTATTACAATTTCCTCACACTTCTACCTCGCATATGCCAAACTTTCCATCCCTACTAGGAGCATTCTTCAGCTGGATCTTCAACACAATGCCAGTTCGAGGCGTCGGGCAACTCACCCACAAATACCTTAACATTACCAAAGACATACTTTGAGCCGCGCAGTGACCATCCATAGTAATTACGACATTTCCAAGTTGCTGTTGATCATCATTAAAGTTTGTGATCTGTGGAAAGAATTATTGTTTAAAGACTGTTCTGTGTAGCTATACATATGACATATGTAAAGTAACTAGATAACGGCAATGCGTATTTACATGTAATGTGACCACAGCCAATAATGCAAAAACAAGGCTCTGCAAATCTAGATATTGCACAACATTATGAGCTAAGCGGCGTCACTGAGAGATAATTAATGTCATTTGGTATTTTTATGTTAATTTTTAGGAATGCTTGTAAACATTTTATCCCAATCAAATACCTTAATGGAATAGACGGTAAGGTTGAAAGGTATTTTAACCCACCACCAGGGCTGTTTTCAGGGCATAACGGCAGTCATGGTGCCCGCAGTGTTATCGCCATCATTACCCATATAGGCCGGTTGTGTTTCATACGTTGAAGACTGCTCAGAAATAAATCCAACTACCGCATAGTGTGATTCTTAGTTAGAAAACAAAAACACCTTCAGATCTAAAGACTTCACCTTACAAACCCCAACTCATACAAATGACCATAGAACCTTCAAGTCAGCCTCCAGAAAATATGGCTAGTTTGAATGCTAATTAATGTTACAATATAAGATTATGTTTAGATATGTATAAAAAACTAATAATCTAACATCAAATATCAAACCAAAATTAATACTTACAACATACTGGGTCTATCGGAAAGAGATGGACATCTTTATTTGCAGACTTACTTGATTATGATATACGCAATTATACACAAGGGTATGCTAGTACCAGTAATGAAAGTGAAAACATTGCATAACTATTGTTTGTCAGTTTTCAGTTATTATAGAGTAAGTGTGCAAAACCAAATTCCTACATACTGATAAAGAGCTGCTAATAGACCTGGCTGAGCATGGAGTCATACAGATAATACAGATACAGTGGGTAACTTACATGGACTCTTTCGCTCTCCATATTATATTTTAGCATAGATACAATTAACCGCCACTATCTCTGATTTGTTTTATGTAGTTATTTATATCTTAACTTAACCCAATATACTAGAACATGTGCCTCCCAAATACTATGCTACACTTGTAAGGCAGGGTAATAGATTCTGTGCATCATGCACTACATTAACTTTTTTTGTACTCCAATACTCCCTAACTCCTAAACTGTTTTCTAAGTTTTGGAAAAGTGGTTGAAAGGGTTAAACATTTAGCCTGCAAGATATACATATGGACTAAAAACCGGGCATGTTTTTTGATTACTAAATATAGTCCTTCCATATGTGATGCTTAATGGCCAGATTTCAGAGATATTGTGGGTCGCTCCCTTATGAGTGAAAAGGGCGAGGCAGATACTTAGTAAGTTGCGTATGTGATTAATACTCTTCACTATTCACCATTAAGTAGCGCTATATCATTAATTTGTATTGGATGTGTAAGGAATCATGGGTCTCAGTTTGGCTAAGAAGCCTTTTCTGAGATGTAGAAAATTGCACATGAGTGCGATTGGAGACGTCGCTGATGACCATGTCACCAGCTGAGTCTTTGCTCCATTTTTCTATGCAAAATCCCTTTCAGGTGATCTCGTTGATATCCTTGTTGGATTCAGAATATAGGGCGGACTCCATATTCTTACTTCTAAATAAAACTATAGAAGTGGGGGATGATCAAGTAATAATTTTATTGTAAATATTATTCTTATCTATACAAGCAGAAGGAAAGAATATATAAATACCAGATAAAGCAGAACTTGCAGGTTCGTTTTGAGTTTCCAAGATAGCC
Source organism: Ichthyophonus hoferi (assembly GCA_002751075.1). NCBI lineage: Eukaryota > Ichthyosporea > Ichthyophonida > Ichthyophonidae > Ichthyophonus > Ichthyophonus hoferi. The sequence goes on along the minus strand of NAOQ01000107.1, from coordinate 33,657 downwards.
AAAGCTAGCATCCAGTTGTCTTTTGTTGTTTTGAAATTGAGAATCGCTAATCGATCACAATTAGAATCAATCGTTTACTATTCATCGGGCCAACAATGTTATCGATACCGTGAACTTATAATTTAACTTGTATAAACAAGTGGTTACATGCTCTAAGAATTAGACATGCGTTTATAGTTTTGCTTATAATTTGCTGGTAATATTATTTTATATAATTTTTGAATATGCAATTAATATTTTAATACATTAACAGGTGAGTAAAACTTACTTCTTATTTTGACTCACTCAGATACAAAATATTATTTTTGGCAGCCGATCCAATTAAAAATGGACATAGATCATTGGTTAACTAGTGTTTGTCCGGTTCGTTACTATAAAAATTGCGGGTCAGATAACTTGGTTTGACTCGCAAAATACCGTACAAGGTTCTGTCCTATGATTAAGATTTAATGCTGATAGGCGGAAAATCCATGATATGTATATATTTTGAAAGGTTATAGTTGAATGACAGATGGGAAAACACTTTCCCTTCAGCAAGATTTTTCAGTTTTAACTTTAAAAAGTTCATATAAAATATAGGATCATTCACCAGCATACTACAGCTTATGCACACTCCAAATCGATTAAGAGATACTTATTACAACCCTTTTGACTCCTACCATAGCTACATTTAGGTCAATTTGTTGTATCCAAGTCCCTTTGGGATAATGTTGTCTTAAATGGCTAGTAGGTGTTGGTTGCTTTAAGAATACTAGGTTTGCAATGTAGCACACCTCGAGAGGTAATGGGCCTCGTTATGTAACACGCTAGTCTCTGTTTTTCTGTATTAATGTGACTAATTCAGAGGTGCAGCATAGTGATCATAGCTTTATTAATTAAGAAATAACTTGATTGATTAAGCAATTAATCTTAGTACAATTTTGCAGAAGCTCTTGAAATCACTGGGAGGTTTTTTCAATCTAAGATAGATTAGTGTTTTTGGCTACAAGTATGTTTTAGACCAAAGTAATAGGATTAGATCAAAGATTTATTTAAAAATGTGACGCATCAAAATTAGCTTTACATGGAAGCTATTACTTTTATGAAGAACTTGTTAGACTTAAATTTGAAAATAAAGGTAAGATGTGACTATAACTGGTAAGAGAAAAGCTTGCAGCAATGCCCAATGCGCTATTACTCTAACCTATAAATTCAAACCTAAGACAATCAGTTAAATCCAAAGCAAGTCAGAAAAGAAAGAAGCTGGCTTTTAACTCTAAAAGAACCACACATACTCCAGGTAATAGGAACAAATCAGGAGAGGTACTGTCATCAGGCTCCATTAGCAAGTCGTCAGTAAAAAAACAGAGGAACTTTGCTACAGTTCTCAATGAGCAGGAGATAGTACTGGCCAACAGGTTCTGTAGATTAATAAATATAATCTACTAAAAATAGCTATGGGTTCTTGCCATCAAAACCAGTAATCTTAGCTTTGTGAATGGCTATAAATCACGTGCCTCTATTTAAGGGAACAAGTGGTCTATGATTTACCTGGCACTGGTTGAAGTTCCTGTAAGTATTCCGGGTTCATATAATAATACCTCTGTGACCTGATGCATCTTGTTAGTACAATACTTAGCAATGGTATTTTTGGAACCAACTGTTTCATTATGTTTAAATAGATGATTCTCTATTACTGTTCTCACGTTTTCTGCACTTAGCTATACTTACTAATTAAGGTTAATAGGAAGTTGTTGCCCAAACTCCTCCCTCTATTGGTCTATGACGTAGTGGCAAAGTGTTGCTAAGCCAACTAGCCAAAGAATAGTTTTTATATACAAAAACTAATCAGAACTTTACACATATATCTATTGATTTTCCTATACACAACAAATCAATGAGAATTTTACGCATACACCGATTGTTGTTTTTCACCATTATGCTTCTGTAGTAAGTTCCAAAAGCAATAATAAAGTAACTGTTTTCAGTCTTCAGATATATGTTGGGAGGTTTTTCAGAAATTTCTTTTATTTGTCTTATTATTATACATTTATATTAAAAAAATTTGATTTTCAAGTGGTAGAAATTTATCATCCAGATTCTTTACTAAAAGGCCAATTAAGTAAGCCGAAAACAGTTAAATCATTAGAAGATGCTTGTATAGTGCCCATCTACAATCAGAGTGGTGTATACCATAGTTATTGCACATATTGCAAATTGTAGGATAAAAAATTCAATGCATTTTTAAACTCCGATCAATTGTATATACTGCAAGCAAAACTCACAAGGGCCTTAGCTTGGCCTTAACTCAGTAATAACTATTTAAATCAATTAACAGAAAATATAAATATTGCATATAAAAGAGAACTCAGTACAGCAGATACTAGCTTTATTTCCAATATGATTATGAGTCCTTGCTATGTTTCTACTACTACCTTCAATATTCACCTTTTAATTGCTAAATCATCTTCAGCTAATTAATTTGTTTTCTTGTGCCAGTTGCTTAGCCTGTCATTTATCATACTTTCTTAGCAATTATCAAATCAATGCCTCTACCAATCCATAAATGTGTTACCAGTTGCAATTGCAGAATTGGATCTCTCAATGCCTTCCCAATTAAGTATGATAGCTATCAACTAATAGTACAGAAACGTGTCATTTATTGTTGTCTCTCCTTTTTCCAGTCAACAGGTGCCTCTTTTGATTGCATCTGCTCCGGTTAATTCTTGTTTTTGCATTCTTATCACAATTATGAGTGATCAACCTAATTATGCCAGCCTATTCTAGCATCCAGGATACTTTTGCCTAGAGTGATGCCAAAACCAAGCAATTATTGTAGTAATACTCTGTCTCCACAGCTGCACATGTTGATGAGTTCTCAGTGAAAATCAACTGCCTAATGAATAAAGATACTTTTTATTAATTGGATGCAAGAATCACAGATTAACCCTTGATCCAATTACGTCAACGCTTGATTCAAAATCGCATTAGATCAACTATTACTTTGACCAATAAAATGATCTTGCCATTGTCATTCAAATCACAAGAGAATGATTCCAGACCTAACAACTCTTATAATCAACTAATACTAGAATCTGTCACCATGAACCAATAAACGGGTGGTAATTAATTAGCAATCAATCAAAGGAGTACTGATGAAAACCCTCCTGATGAGGGAATAGTTCATAAGAAATATCTGAATAAAATAAAATTTACACTTAATTCCTTAAAAACTATTCGAAAGATTTGTAGACTGATTGGACAGTCACTTACACAAACCAGTAGGTTCATAGTGACTTTGCCATTGATACAAAATAGCCGCCGTTATATTCAATATTTTCTGCCTAATTATTTGTATTTTACCAATAGTACAATTTGATGTGACTAGAATATATATATATATATAAGGTGTGATTATTTGAGATTATTACATTCTATTGATTAACACCCTAAATATAATATTACACTTAAAACTTGAGTAAGTATAAACTAAGTTAAACAGTAATTCATGTACGCTTGGGCATAAAGATGCTAATATACTTAGCTGAAAATATGGTTAGATGATATTTGTAATACTAAAAATATTAACTATAAAGTATGAAAAAAAGTAATTACATGGTATTACATTTTAATTTTTAAACTTCTTTTAAAAATCAATTATTTAGTATTAAGAATATTAACTTTAGGTTACCATGATATAATACCAGTTCCGTGGCAAATTCTGAGGGGATATTGGCTTGTGGAGGGCCTTAACCAATTGTTTCAGAAAATAAATCTGTTTTAGCAATCACGATTTAAAACTAATTTTAGAGTAACTTAAATTTTTTATGTCTTTCATAATATGGTCAGAATAAAATCCTTGATACATATAGTAACATTTACAGCAATAATTGCCTTGGGTATAACTACTAATATTCCTTTATGATTAAATATATATAAAATAGTGTAAAGTACATACTACTTAGTGACAATAATAAGGTAAACAACACTAATAATAGCTATGTTAATAGTCATAGTAATAAAAATATGATCCAATAAACATCTATATCAGCGTATAGCGTCATGTTATTTCAAAGTCTTGATAAGACTATATTGTATTTGATTCCCGTCTTTCTAAACTGAAAAACCAAATATATAATTAAAAATAGCTAATAATAAAATTGAAATTAACAAAAAAGAAATGATAATAATCTTTGAGATACAAACTGTTTTTAAGCACAGGCGAGCTTGATAAAGAGTTTTACGGAAAATTTAGCAAATAAATAATAAATTCTATATACACATATAGTGCAGCTAATTAACTCCATCATACAGTTACCTGTACAATAAAAAAGGTTCTCAAAATATAATTTAGAGAAAAGCAAACTGAACATCAAAAGCAATACATAATAATTACTATCCAGTATAATTCATAACAGTAAAAAATTCCTGTATTCTAATTACTTTTCTCAGGAAAACACTTCCACGTCCCATTTATTACCTTTTACTATAACCAATCATTCACTAAAGTTTGACCATATATGCATTACCGGTGACTGTCATGAAAAAAATCTTCACATTCTCCTTTCCCCTTGTGGTCAATAATTGCAAGATAAGAATAAATTGTTTTCCGAAGTAATAAAAGTAAATACTGAAATTGGCAACTACATTCCACATAACTGCTACAATTTATCAGAACTATAATACCTTAAAAGCTATTACTAAATATTCTCATAAATTTACCATTCGAAACCCCAACCATATTTAAAATACAAACGTTTCAACGCAATCCCTATTAATAAAAAACCATTTTGTAACATGACTATTTGTTAATGAGAACGAAAAGAAGACTCAAATTAACGTAAATCACATTTAATCAATAGTAGTCCCTCATAATTGCATGTATCACTCCATGGCCCAAACAACACAAACCAAAGCTCAACATTCCAAGTGTAATCTTCACACATACAAAACTCGCCCTATATTACAAATTTACTCAACCACATAGCATAAATATTTACTAAACCACACAAGATATAAATTTCAAGAAAATTTTAGGTTTCCTTTGGGGTTTTCTGTTTCATCCCCCCTAAAGGTACGTTTATATGGACCGAGTCTCAGACAAGATTGAACTAGTTGAAAACCATTTAGATGGCCTTCTTGGCGACCTGTCCTGTAAAACGGGAAAACCCAATGTAAGAAATATATAACGCATTAAAGAAATACACCAATATATTATATAGTACTTGTCAGCGATCTTGGTAGTTTAATAGTCGGTAAGGACACCGTTAAGTAATTTACATCATTAAGTACCGTTTAATAAAAACAGGGAAATCCCTCTTGCACAAAGAAACATTTTCTACATTTATAGAAATGAAGGCTACTAAATAGGTGCAATAACTGGAAAATAAATGAATCACTTTGTTAACACCAATGTTTATTTCATAAACTGTTTAATTCAATGGATTTCATTTCTTCCGTAAATATTAAATTTATTCAAAAAAAGCAAAGCAAATATCCAAAAGCAAACTTCCATGTACACCCAACATAAAACATGCCTACAATACAAAATTCATAACAACTTACCCTCGCGGAAACCATTTTTGAAGCGCTGGTGGACGCTCTTAAGGTGACGCATACGACCGGTACCGGTAGTTTTACGGCGGATAGCTTTCTGGCCCCACTGGAAAGTACGCATGCGCGCAGCAGGGAAACCACAAGAGGCACAGGTGTGCTTCTGAACGTGGTAAGAGCGCTTTCCACAACGCACGCACAGAGTGTGTGACTTGTTGTGGCGCTTTCCGAAACTGGACGTTCCCTTAGTCTGTAGAAAAACAGGCTGTCAAAACTCTGCTCTTTCAAAAAAAAAATTTGGGGGGTACATCATAATATTCCAAAAGTTGAATAGTCAATATAATAGTGATTCTGGATTTGTAAACATAAAAGAAACATGGATCTTAAAAAATACGAGTGAATGAATGAGAATGAACCTTTGCGTTTGAGGAACTATAACAACGTTGTGTAACAGTGTAATAGTGTATGCATATATTTCCATATGGCTATATATGGTTTTTTGAAGCGTGTTGATGTTGGAAGCCTAAAAATGTGAAGTCTAAAAATGTGAAGAAATGCACCCGTCATAACTGTAGTTTTGGGTGTACGCAATAATTCTAATACAATAGAGGAAAAAAAATCCGTCGACTACATCCACTACTCAGGCCTAGCTATCTCAATTCCAAATAATCTCTCAAAAGGATGATCGCAGAGTCGGATTAATAAGTGATTATAAATGATTGCAAATGGATTGAAAAATAACAAGGTCGTACCATTTTGGCTGTTTCGGCAGACCCGTGAAGAGAGAACGAAAAGGCGACAGTGTGCTGTTTTCGTGCAAGGATTACCGTGCGAGCTGCGATTAAGGTCACATGACACGTCACGTGACTTAATCTGATCACATAAATCTATAACTTGCGCAAGTTGTGCACGAGGCTGGGAGAAAAGTTGGTTTTATTTGGCTTTAAGTTGGGCAATTATATTTGATTGGAGCATATTAGATGAGTGGATAAATAGATGAATGTGTGAAGAGAAGAATGTGATAAACTGTTTTATAAACCATGATTTTAATTTTAATTATCTATTACTATATTATTATTATTATTATTATATATACATATAGTTATGTTTTTATATAGTATTTGTATATATAAGTATATATATATATTCTATATGTATAGTCATTTTTATATACAGTGTATGCATATGTATATATGTTTATATACAGTATATGCATATGTATATATATTTATAAATGTTGATTTTACTTTATTTCAATCCATATTCAATTATTTTTAATTAAAAGGTTGTGTCTTTTACTTTTTTTTGTGGAACTTGAATAGATAAGGCAAGTAAAAATTTGGTTGTAATTTAACCAATGGTGTGACTTCAATGCATCTAAGGAGAACTGGGGAACGCAATAAATGTTTCATATGCCATTCTTTAACTCTATTCATTTTAATTATTATTGCACTTTAATTTTTGATTTTACTAGCCTTCAATTTATTTTTTATTTTTTATGATTAAAAGCATATGCTTATTATTTATTTATTTGGTGGAACTTGCACAGATTAAGCAAGGATAAATTTGGTTTAAAGTTAGCGATTGAAATTGTATTAAGACATCTGATTCGATCATTTATAATTATCTAATTATATTTGTTTGACAATTTATCATTAATGTTATCTGTTTATTTTATTTTTATTTTTTATTTTTAGAGTTTGTATAATTGCAATACAAAGCAACCATTAATTTAATTTAAATATTTAACTTTAGCTGAGAATGTTTCCTACGAGCATCTCGTTTCAATCATCTTTGATTATCTTATTATTCTTGGCGTACACTAAATACCCAATTACATAGTCCTAAGTCTAAATTTGGCCTATTTATATTAATACCAAAATAAACAGTAAAATTAATAGGTTTATTTTTAAATAGCAAATGTAGTTTGTATTCCAGTATATGGTTCATAGTTCTGTGAATAATTTGACCATATTTTGTTAGATATACTATATTTTGTTCCTTAAATATAGTATTCTAACTATACTTAGCACAATTGGAAGGAATACATTTTTGCAAATTTATGATACAAATTGCAAATAACGTGCATGTTGTGTATATAAAATAATAAACTCGTAACATGTGCGAATTTCAGCCAGTGTAGTTATGATCTTGCCCATCTTTAGGTGGTAGCCATAATGGTAAGCCGAGAAAGAAATAGATGAAAAAGAACTTTAATCAGTATAACGGCAGATAAAAACGAAAGGAGGAGTATGTTTCTGACAATCTTTTTTATAATTTATAAACATGGAAAACTATATATATCGATCACTTAATAATCTTATTAAAAAAATGTTATTAGTAACTTATTCTCAATTAGTTAATTCATTTATGTTATTAATGTTTTTAACTTGAAGTTGTGTATGTAGCTATATTTACGTACAAGTATAAAACAATACTTCCAACTCACATTTATTTATTTATCTAGTCTGGGCTAATGATTCAATTATCTGAATTAATTCTAGCTTATATTTATCTGTAATTGATTAGTGATTAATAATGTTATTAATTACGTAATTATTAAAATTTGCTTAATAACATACTTAAAAAATTTTATATATGTAAGTGAACATCTCTCTTATATTATATATAACTAATTCAAAATGAATTTTGGTTTAATGACCGTCCAATGCTATTGTATATATTGTATTACATATTTCAAAATGTTAGAATTTAATACGATACAAGACAAGACAAAATAATATAAAATAATGCAATACAGTATATTATACAATATTATAATTTAATAATAGTAATATATATATATATATATGCTAACTAGAATAAGTAATTAGGCAATCAGTTATTTCCAAAGTGCCATCACAATAATTGTTACAATTATATAAGATTGTGTTGATAGACTCATATAATACTTTTGGGCCCATATATGCGGTCCAAGATCAGAACAATCAATATATTATGTACTGCCAGTCATGCTATGTGCATTTTCAGTACACTCATAAGGAATCGACTCTTGTTGATAACGGATATATGTAGACTTTCATATTGAATATTGAAATAAAAACTACAGCAATGCCAGTTATTTTAAAAAATTCTTATTTGTACGACTTCAATTGATCTTTATTTCTCACCAATGGAAAAACCAAGTGCTTTAGGTAGGGTCCTTTAACTATCTAACATCTAACATTTTTTTGCTGTTAGAAAGACAGTAAAACTATGAGATATTTATTACATATTTAATATGTTATAAATTACAATTTGGCCTGTATTCTTTTCTGTTCTTTTTTTGTGCCCACTTTATTTAATATGGTAGCATCTCTGTATTTACTTTAGGTGTATTTTTTCTGAAAAAATTCAAATTTGCACCTACATCTCAGGTTTTCAATTGTTATCAACGTGTTCTTATATAGTCACGGCTAATTTATATTCCAACCACATAGTTACTACGTTAGAAAGGTGGCAATTTGAATATATGCGTTATTAATGTAAGGCTCATCATTGGTTAAATGGATATATGTGGGACATATTAATATATTAGTTTAGTGTTACTACTAAGAATAGCAGCCACTTTTAGCCAATGGATTAATCAGTAACAGGTTATACCCAAATTAATTAAATATTCCTGTTTGAACTGTTGTTATAAATAAGCTAGTACATATATATATATATATATATATAATTAATTATAATTGTGTGAAGTACTTAGTTACTAACCTCTCCATGATTGGTTAGTATTTTCGTACATAGAGCTATTAATCGGTAAGGAACCATTGGATTAGCGGTACATGACTATTAATAAAGATGTTTTAATTAATAGTAATTAGCTTTCACAAAGTTATGGCTATCGATTAGAGCACGATCAGCAAAAGGCTTTAGTTTTAACTTTGGGCTTTTATTATTGAAATCTTGGGACGGACAACTTTACGGTAATCTTAAGTATTAACATCAAGTTTAACGCCCATACTATTCCAATCATTCCAATGTCTTTATCTATTTCAATAATGTACCATATAAAGTTTACTGACTAGGATTCCGTAAAGATGGCAGAAACTATATAACGGCTGCTAAGGTCTCATACAAGGACCAGAAATTTATTAAATAAATCTTTATGTTCTAGCAATAAATTTGTCGTCTTAATTTACTATGTTTAAATCTAAGTCTTCTTTAAAAAGTAAATCAATTAAGCGACTAATTTTACTAACGCCTAGGTGTATAAAACGGTCTACTCGGGTAGGGAAGAAGTCCCAGCGAACGGTACCTTCTTCCAATTCATCTGTTGATAGCTCAACTGTTAACTTGAAGACTACAACGTGATTTATCCCTCTACTGCTAATTATACTCAACGTGCCATACTCGTCCGATTCAAGCTGTTCAGACTCCACTTCATCTTCTGACTCAGATATCAATTTAACTGAGATAGATGAAGAAGATCACGATATGAACACTTCCTCTTGGTGATATAAGTGACGCCGTCGTTACGAATGCAATGCCCTTACATGTCTGTTTTAATCATACCGAATTTTCCACTTAAATTGTCAACCTTACTTATATCCATATGAATTAGACTTGAAAGTGGTGTCAGGCCTACTTGTATAATGGCTTGGTTTGGGTTTTTTTGTCTTCTATTAAAACACGTCCTTCTTTGGCTTTCTCAACTCATACTAAGAAATCTTGGTATTTATTGTCTCCATTTTTTGACAAAAATAATGCTCACAAAGTCACTTTTCGCTTTCTTGGCTCTGAGTTTTGTGACTGCGACTGCTGATAAATATTGTTCTGGATGCTATCAAGCTCCTGTTAATGAAAACGGCATTGAAACACAAGTACTTTTGTACAAGCGAGGTATTACTGCAAATTTTGTTCAAGTTCTCCTTAACACGGCAACGGTCGACGTGAACGCTCTACCCAGTAGTTTTGACCTTATTACTCTGAGTTACCATGCTCACAATTTCTGGAAGAGAAATAATACAATAAGCCTTTGGTTCTGGATGTGGCCCAGCTTTCACTGGCGGTCACTTCGACCTTATACTTGCCTGTGGGCCTCTTTCTGGCAACCCTGAATGCCGTATTTTAATAGAAGACAAAAAAAACCCAAACCAAGCCATTATACAAGTAGGCCTGACACTTTCAAGTCTAATTCATATGGATGTAAGTAAGGTTGACGATTTAACTGGAAAATTTGGTATGATTAAAACGGACATGTAAGGGCATTGCATTCTTAACGACGACCTCACTCATCACCAAGAGGAGGGTGTTCAAACATGAGCATTTAATTAAGTATTTCTTTATATATCTATAAACATCTAATATTATTAACAATTATTATTATATATAGCTTGGAAAATTAATTAGTACATTCTACTAGTGTTAGATAGCAATCCAAGATGATATTATCTCCATCAAAATTAAACCCGTCAATGGCAGAGATCCTGCAATTATATACGCCATTTCAAATTACGCTTTAGGGTTCAGATAGCAAATTGCTTATGCATACTGCCTATGACAAGTCCTGTTGACTGGTTTAATAATAAAGAAATGTGTGTTGCATAGTTATACTCCGGCATAAAAAGTGACACGTTTAAATGCCCTTTATTTTGGTATTTTCTTTCCTACTAAATGAATATAGGTCACAGGAACGCTCTTGTCTTTCCTTCTTATTCCCAACATGGTAGCAGAGAAAGCTTAAATAATTTATCATGGTTACAAAACCTAATAATTCTATTAAATAAACAATCCACAAATGCCAAAAACACTTTGCTCCAACTCTATATCCATCCACTGATCTCTATGTGTGGAGACTTAATTTTATTACACCTATACATTGTCTTCAAATTTATATTTGAGCTATCAACATTTCCGGCATTAAAATGACATCAAAGTAACTTGCAAACAACTGAACAACACTCACACATCATCTTAGCCACCAGCTACCAGACATCAGGAACATTTAACTACAGTTTGGTCAACTGTCTTTTGTTTTTTGTACATTGGGTTTCATGCCACAGTCACTTCTGAATGTCATCAGGTATTATCTGGTTCATTAAATGAGCCAAAAGCTACAGCTATGTAGTCACCATGTTAAAGTTCTTTTTATATTCCGTTTTTATACTTTTTATGCTCTAGGTGAAATAATCCGTCTAAGCCAAGGGGGAGTGTTCAAACAGGAATATTTTAATTAATTTGGATATTTCTTTATATGGCTATAAACATTTGATATTATTAGCAATTATTATTATTTGTAGCCTGGGAAACTAGTTAGTGCAATCAATTGGTGTTAAACGTCAATCCAAAATGATCCATCAAATTTGAGCCAGTGCAGATTCTGCAATTATATAAGCCATTTCAAATCACGTTTCAGGGCTCAGATAGCAAATTGTTTAGGCATCCTGCCTTAATTCGGTATTTTTTCTCTTAAACGAATATAGGTCGCAAGAACGCTCTTGTCTCTACTTCTTATTCTTAACATAATTTATATCTAAATTTTTACTTAGTAGACTATATATACCAATACTCTGTAATAGATGACAAAAAATATTTGAAGTATTTATTTATTTGTAAATAAGTTTCTAAAAAATAGACCTTATAATTTATAATATGATATAGATTATTAATTGGTTCATAACTCTGTTTGCTTTTATATCGGTGTTATCTTTACTAATCAAAATACACTTACAAATGTTAACTATAATCTTTTTATTCAGACTCGGTTTAATGCCATCACAGCGTTATATATGTGATAGAGCAACTGCAGTCTTGTACTACTACCATTATACCTTACACTCTTATAAGTTGGTGGGGAAGTCCTGTAGAGGTCTTGACACTGCTGTCTAAATTGCTATACATACACAATATACTCCATTCAAATATAACCAACCCATCTGGCCATTCACATTAAGCTACAACATAAACAGCATAAAAAAAACTCCAATACCTTGGTAGCTCCATTTTCATAATAATTTTCTTCTAAGCTTTTTTGACTACATGTAATAATAATACACATCAAATCAATTTTAGAAAAGAGGTCTAAGGGGATAGAGGGGAATAATGATGATCACATTCAACCAGATAGGGATCAATAGATAGAAATAGACAGATATACATAGTATCCTTTAGGCTATGCTTATTTAAACCTAAATACACATGTCTGTAAAGTACTATGAATATATATCTGGCTTTCCCACAAAAAAAAAAAAAAAACTCTCATTTTCCTCACTAATTGCTTAAATTCATGGTTTTAATACTTATTTTAAATATAATAATTGTTGAATATAGCTGTATATATAACATATGCCAAATAACTATATTTCAAACAATGTACTTAATTAGTGATGGGGCTCTGTGAAATATTTTATATAGAAAATTTTATATTTAAAAAGTAAAAAAAAAGATTATGGCTGAGACAGTTTAGGAATTCTTGATTCCGTAGTGATACTGAATAAAGGCTACAGTTTTAATCTTAAGCTATATATTTACAACAGTCGGCTGCCATCCTGAACATGGGTGTATTCATGCCTTAATGCGCTTGGGCGCGAGAGTGCTATGGTACAATGTTCCATCAGTGAGAGGTGCAAAGCTAGTATGTATACTTCATCAAAGCCATCTGAAATATACCTTAGCAGCTCGTTTTTTATTCTTTTTGCAACTCATGGGAATATTATTTCTGTAAGGAAGAATATTTAAAGAAACTAAATATATCTGAGGAAAATCGTTAAAAAAAATTAATATTAAACTTTTCATGAACTGATTTTTTTTATAAAAAATAATAGTAATTTTGATGTTGTTAAAACTTGGGAAAATGCCGTTAATGCTTGGGAAAATATCGTTATGCTTGGGAAAACTCATGCAAATCTTAAAATGATTGATCCATCATTAGTTGTTGATAACTATGTTCTTAATTAGATAAATTTATTGGTCAATACATAAAATGTGAACACTAAAATTAAATAATAATTAGCTATGTAGCCAATTGGATTATAATAAAATAGCATACCGAAAGGCCAATAAAAAAGCTCATAAGGTTTTCCTCAAATTAACATTTAAAATAAATATTTCTTAAAAGGTATTTCATTGGCTAATATTAAATTGAGATCTTTAAAAATATTACAAAACCACATAAGGTTAATTATTAACCAATTAAGGTAGAGATAATCTAATTTTTGTTTAACCTATGTTTATTTGTTTAGTTGATCGGCTTTTTTAAAATTATTTTGTAACTTGTACTATATACTTGACCATAATACTATATACTCTATTTGAAATATAACCAACAAACAACATGGCAACAGATACCCTTTTATTCGAACCTTTTAGTAGTTCGGTTGATGTGGGGTTTTGGTACCAGGCAAGTCATTGCTATCTCTCTCTCATCATAACTATGTGTTTGTTATTATAGTTAATGCATAGTTACAGATTATATACTCTTATTATTCTATAAGGACGACTATAATTATACTCACAACCACGATTATGCGAACATAGTCATACTTATAACTATGATTATACAATTGTAATCATACACGAAAATATGAATATCCAAACATAAAAACCAGGTGTCTTTTATTTCTTAATTATTCCATCACTATTTCTATTCCCATTGTATAAATGCATACAGGTAGTATACTATAGATAGTAATAGTTTTTATATATTATACTAGATAAATAATAGTGCAAGACATAAACTAATAATAATAATATAGTCTTATAGTTTTATATTATATAAACTATATTAAATACGCTTCGTCATAACTATTAATTAAAAACATAAATCACATATATGTACCTCTTTCTCTCCTCTCCTCTCTTTATTTTCCCATGTTATTAATATACACGCACATAGATCATTAACCTATATTTTTTTATAATATAGTTAGCAAAGAGAAAGCTTATTGATTTTAGATTAGATGAATCTGCACGTCCAATCCATGGGTACTATACAGCAGGTATAAGTGTGTGGTATTGCATTGTATTGTAAAGTATTTTATGATATTATATTATATTGTATTGCATTGTATTGTATTACATTGTATTGTATTGTAGAGTATTTTGTTTTATTTTATTTTATTGTATTGTATTGTATTGTATTGTATTGTATTGTATTTAATGACATTGTATTTTTTGTTGTTGTATTGTATTGTATTGTATTTTATTACAGTGTAATATATGATATTGTATTTTATTGTCTTTTATTATATTGTATTATAATGCGTCATGTTTTATTGCATTTTATTGTATTATGTATTATTATATTGTATTATATTATGTTGCATTATATTATAATGCAATGTGTTGTGTGTTATTTATTGAAATGTTTTATTTTTTATTGTTTATTTCTTGTAATTGCATTGTTTCTGGTTTTTGGATATTTGTAATTAAGACTCGACTCACATGATCATATATATAGACAGAGATATCATAATATTAATGGAATAAGAAATAAACAAATAAAAAATAGAGATAATATAAGATAAGCTAATCAAAATTAATAATTAATAATAATAATAATGTTGTAATAGTTAAGGAACCAATAATAAAGTAATAAATAAAATATACAGCGATGAAAAGAAAGGATGATTACAATAAGAAAGAGAGAGGCAACACATTGGTTTATGTTTTATATTATTATCTGTATGCACATTATACTAGTTATTACAATGACCACGTTGATATAAGTACATACTCCCACACGTGCTCTCCCTATTTCTTTCTTTCTTTCTTTTTTTCTTTTTCTCTTTTTTTCTTTTTCTCTTTCCTCTCCTCTGTTTTTCTTTCTCTATTTTTATTTTTCTCTCTTTCTCCCTCCCTCCCTCTCCATGTATCTATGGCCACATACCTATTCTACGCCAACATTAGCCCCATCATAACATATTATATACAGCTACTAACTCTTTCTTCGCTTCTATTATATACGCTTCTTAAAATATATTTACATTGTCTCATAGACTCACACATACGATCATCCTATTGTATATATATGTATATACTATATACGTAATAGCATACTATTCTATGTATTATCATACTATCGTACATACATATTATCATATGATTGTACTATTCTATATATACTACCCAACAGGAATCCATCCGGATGTTCCCCCTCGATTCTGTATAGGACCAGATTCATTAGTAGAGTAAGTGATAGTGTACTAGCAATATAGAATAGTATTATATTGCTATATTATACTATACTATACTATACTCTACTATGCTATAATATATTGTACTATATTATTCTATACCCTACAATACTATATTATAGTCTACTTTTCCATTCTATCCTATCCTATCCTATTTTGTACTATATTAATAATATATTAATAATTCTTTACAATATTCTCTACTTAACAATTGGTTTATGTCAACAGTATGCATAGTAAGGAAGCCAATCGAATCCCGTATTCTATAGCTGTAAAAGGAGTGTTGATGATGTGCAATCAATTAGAACAGTTTAAAGCTATGGATAAACGGAGACTTATTGATATACAGGGACAGGAGGTAATTAAGGGTTGTAATGTGATTGGGTATGTAGTTAATTATATTCTATATATAATAATATTTGATATACAATCACATGTATTACACAATACCCTATACACTATACAATATACAATACATTATATACTATATACACTATAAAATACACTACACTATGCACTGTACAATAACCTATATACTGTATTGCACACCATCCACTTTATGCACTGCAGTACTACATACCTTATATATACTTTACAATACACTATGTACTATATAATACATTATGTACTATACAATATACTATATACACTACACAATACACTGTACACTCTACATTCTACAATACCCTATACCCTATATACACTATACCATACCCTATATACTATATACACTCTATATACTATATACACTATACAATACCCTATATACTATATACACTATACAATACCCTATATACTAATACACTATACAATACCACCTATATACTATATACACTATACCATACCCTATATACTAATACACTATACAATACCACCTATATACTATATACACTATACAATACCACCTATATACTATATACACTATACAATACCACCTATATACTATATACACTATACAATACCACCTATATACTATATACACTATACAATACCTCCTATATACTATATACACTATGCAATACCACCTATATACTCCCCTATACGCAATCTAACCTACTCCCGGTTATCCTATGCTAGCTCTGGGCAGACATCCAATCAGGAGAGGCCCTACGAGATCCATCCCTTCTTAATCGCTTCTTGTTGCTATGCTATGCCGATCTCAAGAAATACCATTTCTATTATTGGTAGAGTGTAATTGTTGTATACAGTGAGGTTTAGTATGGGTAGAGTAGAAATAGGCTAGGGTATATAGGGTAAGGTATAGGTGTATAATATAAGTGCCTATGTTGGTTTGTTAATATGCTTGCGTTACTATGTTCCTATGTTATGAATGATATTAATGCGTATATATATATGATTATAATATGTTTGAATATAATATAAATATAGTATAATATATTAAGTATAATGAATTAAATTAAATTGTTATAAAAAGTTAAAATAATTTAAAATAATTTTAATTTAACATGTTATATAATGATTTTGAAATGGAATTAGCCCTACTGTTATACAAAATATATATGATAATATAATAATATATATTATATAGTATAATTAGTATGATATAGTATGATATATTATAATATGCCAATCTAGATGATACTGAAATGACGTAATAGTCGAGTTAAGTTATCTGAATTGGTTGGGTTTGATTAATTTTGTGTGTAAATTATATTCAAGGACAAAAGTTAATGATTTAATTAGTCTTATTAAATATATAAATATATTGAGAACCATATTTTTGCAGACATACATACATACATACATACATACATTTATACATACATACATACATACATATACATATATACATATATACATATATACATATATACATATATACATATATACATATATACATACATACATATATACATATATACATACATACATACATACATACATATATACATATATTGTTATTATTATTGGTATAGTAGTGTGGGTGTTATATGGGGTGTGTGTACATTACTATACAGCTATGTGTCCATATATATATATTATATAAGAGATACATAAAAAAAATGCCCATATGTAGCTCCAATGATGCACTCTAATCCAATCATATACTGTTCCTTGTAGGTTTGCCTTTCCGGCTATATCCATATCAGAGATTGTATATAATAAGCCAGCAGTGCCATTGGCTGAATATTTTAAAGAGCCACAGGTAAAAAACTTTATATGCATTTATATTTGTAATTTTACTTTTAATTTTAATCCAATGAAATTATGTATATTATTGAGCTAACCATTTAGGTATATTTACTATTAGCTTATAATTTTTATAAGGTATACTATTGGGTTATAATTTGAATCAGGTATTATATATATATAAGTTAATATAAATTTATTGTAAAATACCAACAAAAATAAGGTGATTCTCCTCAAAAACAAAACAAAACAAAAATATGATTTTTAAAAATAGAATTCTGAAGCAATTAATTCTCAGAACAATATTAGTTATTGGCTTAGTTATTAACTTCCAAATTTTAATAATTTTTAATAATTTTTTATTGATATATTATTATTAGGTTATGATTTTAATTGAATATATTACTGTACTATTGGGCTATAATCTTAGTATAATTTACTTGTAATTTTTTACTAACCTCCTCATCCAATCAGGTGGAGTGTTTTAAAGCATCCTATACACGGGTTTCCCAAACTTCTGTTGGAACCAATTACCCTCCACCATTCTTTGCTATTAGCCAATCGGGTGGGTGGAGAAAGTATATTATATTATTATATTGTATTTTGTTAGATTTTATTATACTATCTTATCTTATCCTATCATCTCCTCTATGTATATATAGTTACATATAATTATCTA
The DNA here is from genome assembly GCA_002751075.1 of Ichthyophonus hoferi. Lineage (NCBI taxonomy): Eukaryota > Ichthyosporea > Ichthyophonida > Ichthyophonidae > Ichthyophonus > Ichthyophonus hoferi. The sequence goes on along the minus strand of NAOQ01000107.1, from coordinate 15,159 downwards.
ACCATTGTACTTGTGATATTTTAGTATAAGAAGCATGATTAGGACGTTCCTAATTTAAAATTTAACAATCCAAATTGACCAATCCAGTGCGAGGATCTATTCCTACACATGTTATGTTGCGGAGTAAATAGCGATTAACTTTGCGATTAACTTAACCTAAATTTGATTACTATGACGCTATTGGCTACTTAAAAAGAAAATTATTGGTAGATAATATCTCGATTGGAAAGGTATGCTTTAAATTGATCGAACCAGACTAGAAATCACTTATCTACATAGGGGGTTCAATCCAATTAAAACACTAGCTTATATATAGATAGATCCATGGGTACTAAATGCTCTGGATAAAATTAGTCATATTAATAGATTATCATAAGTAATCAATGTTATATTTGTATTTCTTTGTGTAAAAAGCCTGATTTGGGTTTTTTAAACCTATAAATTGCGGATTTTTACTTAATTAAAGGTATTGAAAGGTTAAAAATATAAAAAATATTTGGTGCATTAAAAATCTAATAATAATGCTAATTGGTATTAATCACTGCTCACAGATTGGTCAGTACTTCCTTTGGAGCAATGGGTGAAGGCTACTGTCGATCGTAAGGTAAAAACTTCTATGATTGGTCTAGATTTTTTACTTAATAATTAATAATTAGTAACATAAACTGCATAGGTATGTAACTAATATATATTAAAAGTTAGTTCATAATTGCATTGGAGCTTTTCTGCTTTATATTTTAAGATCTAAGGCTATTTTATTTTTATTTTTTAATTGATGAATGAAGTTAATCTATGATGACGTATGTAAGAAAGTATAAAGTATAATTATAACTGCATATATTTTATATATAAAGATATGATTTAATTGGTCAAAACTTTTATTATTCTTCATGGACCCTGTTTGCCTACGTCATTATGACATCATCCCATCTATTTATAGCCTACGCGATCCCGAACACTTTCCTTTTGTGATGATTGGTAACAACACACAAAGGTAAAAAAATTCAAAATTCTGTTAGAGAAGTATTATTCTAACCCTATTTTGTAATTAGTAACAGGGATAAAATAAATAAATATTCTATAGTTAATTGTGGTATTGGTAACTATGATAACTGCAGGTAGGGTGCTTAAATACATACAATTCTTACGGTATATGTTATCTATAATTATTTATATAGTGTATGCTTATGTATATATTTATATTTGTATTTGTATAGTATATATGTACATATATTTAACCTACCAATCCTTTCTAGTTATTGGTAGGAATCACAGATCCCTGTGCCCAATCACAATACCCCTGTTGGCCAATCAGAAATTTCCTTACTCTACTGGCTTATCACTGCAAAGAGATGGTAGATACAGTTACTATAGGTAAGTTATATCTTATATACTATCATACTATTGTACTATCATACCATCATACTATTGTACTATTATGCTATTATACTATCATACTATCATACTATCATACTATCATACTATCATACTATCATACTATTATACTATCATACTATTATACTATTAT